>CAUVZN010000006.1:0-53000 GCA_963556465.1 Berberis vulgaris | reverse complement strand
GTGCTTAACGAAGAAGGAAAACGCGTTTGTACGTTGTAGGCTCAATTGGAGGCCAATTTGGGTGCAATCCGAGAATACAAGGATTTGAGTGAGCAAATGGACTCCGTTTGATTTCAATCCTCGCGTGCCACCATAATAACGTCAAATGGGACATTTTTGACTCAACAAACAAGTTCGGTTGTGCTTAACGATGAAGGAAAACTCGTTTGTACGTTGTAGGCTCAATTGGAGGCCAATTTGGGTGCAATCCGAGAATACAATGATTTGAGTGAGCAAATGGTCCCCGTTTTATTTCAATCCTTGTGCGGCACCATAATAACGTCAAATGGGACAAGTTTGACTCAACAAAAGGGTTCGGTTGTGCTTAACGAAGAAGGAAAACTCGTTTGTACGTTGTAGGCTCAATTGGAGTCCAATTTGGGTGCAATACGACAAGACAAGGATTTGAGTGAGCAAATGGACTCCGGTAGATTTCAATCCTCGCGTGGCACCATAATAACGTCAAATGGGGCAAGTTTGACTCAACAAAAAGGTTCGGTTGGGCTTAACGAAGAAGGAAAACTCGTTTGTACGTTGTAGGCTAAATTGGAGGCCAATTTGGGAGCAATCTGAGAATACAAGGATTTGAGTGAGCAAATAGACTCCGTTTGATTTCAATCCTCGCGTGGTACCATAATAACGTCAAATTTGACAAGTTTGACTCAACAAAAAGGTTCGGTTGTGCTTAACGAAGAAGGAAAACTCGTTTGTCCGTTGTAGGCTCAATTGGAGTCCAATTTGGTTGCAATACGAGAATACAAGGATTTGAGTGAGCAAATGGACTCTGTTTGATTTCAAACCTCGCGTGGCACCATAATAACCTCAAATGGGATAATTTTAAATCAACAAAAAGGTTCGGTTGTGTTTAACGAAAAAGGAAAACTCGTTTGTAAGTTGAAGGGTCAATTGGAGGCCAATTTGGGTGCAATCCGAGAATACAAGGATTTGAGTGAGCAAATGGACTCCGGTTGATTTCAATCCACGCGTGGCACCATAATAACGTCAAATGGGACAAGTTTGACTCAACAAAAAGGTTCGGTTGTGCTTAACGAAGAAAGAAAACCCGTTCGTACGTTGTAGGCTCAATTGGAGGCCAATTTGGGTGCAATCCGAGAATACAAGGATTTGAGTGAGCAAATGGACTCCGTTTGATTTCAATCCTCCTGTAGCACCATAATAACGTCAAATGGGACATGTTTGACTCAACAAACAATTTCAGTTGTGCTTAACGATGAAGGAAAACTCGTTTGTACGTTGTAGGCTCAATTGGAGGCCAATTTGGGTGCAATCCGAGAATACAAGGATTTGAGTGAGCAAATGGTCTCCGTTTGATTTCAATCCTCGCGTGGCACCATAATAACCTCAAATGAGACAATTTTGACTCAACAAAAAGGTTCGGTTGTGCTTAACGAAGAAGGAAAGATCGTTTGTACGTTGTAGGCTCAATTGGAGGCCAATTTGGGTGCAATCCGAGAATACAAGGATTTGAGTGAGCAAATGGACTCCGTTTGATTTCAATCCTCGCGTGGCACCATAATAACGTCAAATGGGACATGTTTGAATCAACAAACAATTTCAGTTGTGCTTAACGATGAAGGAAAACTCGTTTGTACGTTGTAGGCTCAATTGGAGGCCAATTTGGGTGCAATCCGAGAATACAAGGATTTGAGTGAGCAAATGGACTCCGTTTGATTTCAATCCTCGTGTGGCACCATAATAACGTTAAATGGGACAATTTTGACTCAACAAAAAGGTTCGGTTGTGCTTAACGAAGAAGGAAAACTCGTTTGTACGTTGTAGGCTCAATTGGAGGCCAATTTGGGTGCAATCCGAGAATACAATGATTTGAGTGAGCAAATGGTCCCCGTTTTATTTCAATCCTTGCGCGGCACCATAATAACGTCAAATGGGACAAGTTTGAATCAACAAAAGGGTTCGGTTGTGCTTAACGAAGAAGGAAAACTCGTTTGTACGTTGTAGGCTCAATTGGAGTCCAATTTGGGTGCAATACGACAATACAAGGATTTGAGTGAGCAAATGGACTCCGTTTGATTTCAATCCTCTCGTGGAAACATAATAACCTCAAATGGGACAAGTTTGACTCAACAAAATGGTTCGGTTGGGTTTAATGAAAAAGGAAAACTCGTTTGTACGTTGTAGGGTCAATTGGAGGCCAATTTGGGAGCAATCTGAGAATACAAGGGTTTGAGTGAGCAAATAGACTCCGTTTGATTTCAATCCTCGCGTGGCACCATAATAACGTCAAATTTGACAAGTTTGACTCAACAAAAAGGTTCGGTTGTGCTTAACGAAGAAGGAAAACTCGTTTGTACGTTGTAGGCTCAATTGGAGTCCAATTTGGGTGCAATACGAGAATAAAAGGATTTGAGTGAGCAAATGGACTCCGTTTGATTTCAATCCTCGCGTGGCACCATAATAACGTCAAATGGGACATGTTTGACTCAACAAACAAGTTCGGTTGTGCTTAACGAAGAAGGAAAACTCGTTTGTACGTTGTAGGCTCAATTGGAGGCCAATTTGGGTGCAATCCGAGAATACAAGGATTTGAGTGAGCAAATGGACTCCGTTTGATTTCAATCCTCCCGTGGCACCATAATAACGTCAAATGGGACATGTTTGACTCAACAAACAAGTTCGGTTGTGCTTAACGATGAAGGAAAACTCGTTTGTACGTTGTAGGCTCAATTGGAGGCCAATTTGGGTGCAATCCGAGAATACAAGGATTTGAGTGAGCAAATGGACTCCGTTTGATTTCAATCCTCGCGTGGCACCATAATAACGTCAAATGGGACATGTTTGACTCAACAAAAAGGTTCGGTTGTGCTTCACGAAGAAGGAAAACTCGTTTGTACATTGTAGGCTCAATTGGAGGCCAATTTGGGTGCAATCCGAGAATACAATGATTTGAGTGAGCAAATGGACCCCGTTTGATTTCAATCCTTCCGCGGCACCATAATAACGTCAAATGGGACAAGTTTGACTCAACAAAAAGGTTCGGTTGTGCTTAACGAAGAAGGAAAACTCGTTTGTACATTGTAGGCTCAATTGGAGGCCAATTTGGGTGCAATCCGAGAATACAAGGATTTGAGTGAGCAAATGGTCTCCGTTTGATTTCAATCCTCGCGTGGCACCATAATAACCTCAAATGAGACAATTTTGACTCAACAAAAAGGTTCGGTTGTGCTTAACGAAGAAGGAAAACTCGTTTGTACGTTGTAGGCTCAATTGGAGGCCAATTTGGGTGCAATCCGAGAATACAAGGATTTGAGTGAGCAAATGGACTCCGTTTGATTTCAATCCTCGCGTGGCACCATAATAACGTCAAATGGGACATGTTTGAATCAACAAACAATTTCAGTTGTGCTTAACGATGAAGGAAAACTCGTTTGTACGTTGTAGGCTCAATTGGAGGCCAATTTGGGTGCAATCCGAGAATACAAGGATTTGAGTGAGCAAATGGACTCCGTTTGATTTCAATCCTCGCGTGGCACCATAATAACGTTAAATGGGACAATTTTGACTCAACAAAAAGGTTCGGTTGTGCTTAACGAAGAAGGAAAACTCGTTTGTACGTTGTAGGCTCAATTGGAGGCCAATTTGGGTGCAATCCGAGAATACAATGATTTGAGTGAGCAAATGGTCCCCGTTTTATTTCAATCCTTGCGCGGCACCATAATAACGTCAAATGGGACAATTTGACTCAACAAAAGGGTTCGGTTGTGCTTAACGAAGAAGGAAAACTCGTTTGTACGTTGTAGGCTCAATTGGAGTCCAATTTGGGTGCAATACGACAATACAAGGATTTGAGTGAGCAAATGGACTCCGTTTGATTTCAATCCTCTCGTGGAAACATAATAACCTCAAATGGGACAAGTTTGACTCAACAAAATGGTTCGGTTGGGTTTAATGAAAAAGGAAAACTCGTTTGTACGTTGTAGGGTCAATTGGAGGCCAATTTGGGTGCAATCCGAGAATACAATGATTTGAGTGAGCAAATGGACTCCGGTTGATTTCAATCCTCGCGTGGCACCATAATAACGTCAAATGGGACATGTTTGACTCAACAAACAAGTTCGGTTGTGCTTAACGATGAAGGAAAACTCGTTTGTACGTTGTAGGCTCAATTGGAGGCCAATTTGGGTGCAATTTGAGAATACAAGGATTTGAGTGAGCAAATGGACTCCGTTTGATTTCAATCCTCACGTGGCACCATAATAACGTCAAATGGGACATGTTTGACTCAACAAAAAGGTTCGGTTGTGCTTAACGAAGAAGGAAAACTCGTTTGTACGTTGTAGGCTCAATTGGAGTCCAATTTGGGTGCAATACGAGAATACAAGGATTTGAGTTAGCAAATGGACTCCGTTTGATTTCAATCCTCTCGTGGCAACATAATAACCTCAAATGGGACAAGTTTGACTCAACAAAAAGGTTCGGTTGGGTTTAATGAAAAAGGAAAACTCGTTTCTACGTTGTAGGGTCAATTGGAGGCCAATTTGGGTGCAATCTGAGAATACAATGATTTGAGTGAGCAAATGGACTCCGGTTGATTTCAATCCTTGCATGGCACCATAATAACGTCAAATGGGGCAAGTTTGACTCAACAAAAAGGTTCGGTTGGGCTTAACGAAGAAGGAAAACTCGTTTGTACGTTGTAGGCTAAATTGGAGGCCAATTTGGGAGCAATCTGAGAATACAAGGATTTGAGTGAGCAAATAGACTCCGTTTGATTTCAATCCTCGCGTGGTACCATAATAACGTCAAATTTGACAAGTTTGACTCAACAAAAAGGTTCGGTTGTGCTTAACGAAGAAGGAAAACTCGTTTGTCCGTTGTAGGCTCAATTGGAGTCCAATTTGGTTGCAATACGAGAATACAAGGATTTGAGTGAGCAAATGGACTCTGTTTGATTTCAAACCTCGCGTGGCACCATAATAACCTCAAATGGGATAATTTTAAATCAACAAAAAGGTTCGGTTGTGTTTAACGAAAAAGGAAAACTCGTTTGTAAGTTGAAGGGTCAATTGGAGGCCAATTTGGGTGCAATCCGAGAATACAAGGATTTGAGTGAGCAAATGGACTCCGGTTGATTTCAATCCACGCGTGGCACCATAATAACGTCAAATGGGACAAGTTTGACTCAACAAAAAGGTTCGGTTGTGCTTAACGAAGAAAGAAAACCCGTTCGTACGTTGTAGGCTCAATTGGAGGCCAATTTGGGTGCAATCCGAGAATACAAGGATTTGAGTGAGCAAATGGACTCCGTTTGATTTCAATCCTCCTGTAGCACCATAATAACGTCAAATGGGACATGTTTGACTCAACAAACAATTTCAGTTGTGCTTAACGATGAAGGAAAACTCGTTTGTACGTTGTAGGCTCAATTGGAGGCCAATTTGGGTGCAATCCGAGAATACAAGGATTTGAGTGAGCAAATGGTCTCCGTTTGATTTCAATCCTCGCGTGGCACCATAATAACCTCAAATGAGACAATTTTGACTCAACAAAAAGGTTCGGTTGTGCTTAACGAAGAAGGAAAACTCGTTTGTACGTTGTAGGCTCAATTGGAGGCCAATTTGGGTGCAATCCGAGAATACAAGGATTTGAGTGAGCAAATGGACTCCGTTTGATTTCAATCCTCGCGTGGCACCATAATAACGTCAAATGGGACATGTTTGAATCAACAAACAATTTCAGTTGTGCTTAACGATGAAGGAAAACTCGTTTGTACGTTGTAGGCTCAATTGGAGGCCAATTTGGGTGCAATCCGAGAATACAAGGATTTGAGTGAGCAAATGGACTCCGTTTGATTTCAATCCTCGTGTGGCACCATAATAACGTTAAATGGGACAATTTTGACTCAACAAAAAGGTTCGGTTGTGCTTAACGAAGAAGGAAAACTCGTTTGTACGTTGTAGGCTCAATTGGAGGCCAATTTGGGTGCAATCCGAGAATACAATGATTTGAGTGAGCAAATGGTCCCCGTTTTATTTCAATCCTTGCGCGGCACCATAATAACGTCAAATGGGACAAGTTTGAATCAACAAAAGGGTTCGGTTGTGCTTAACGAAGAAGGAAAACTCGTTTGTACGTTGTAGGCTCAATTGGAGTCCAATTTGGGTGCAATACGACAATACAAGGATTTGAGTGAGCAAATGGACTCCGTTTGATTTCAATCCTCTCGTGGAAACATAATAACCTCAAATGGGACAAGTTTGACTCAACAAAATGGTTCGGTTGGGTTTAATGAAAAAGGAAAACTCGTTTGTACGTTGTAGGGTCAATTGGAGGCCAATTTGGGTGCAATCCGAGAATACAATGATTTTCGTGAGCAAATGGACTCCGGTTGATTTCAATCCTCGCGTGGCACCATAATAACGTCAAATGGGACAATTTTGACTCAACAAAAACGTTCGGTTGGGCTTAACGAAGAAGGAAAACTCGTTTGTACGTTGTAGGCTCAATTGGAGGCCAATTTGGGAGCAATCTGAGAATACAAGGGTTTGAGTGAGCAAATAGACTCCGTTTGATTTCAATCCTCGCGTGGCACCATAATAACGTCAAATTTGACAAGTTTGACTCAACAAAAAGGTTCGGTTGTGCTTAACGAAGAAGGAAAACTCGTTTGTACGTTGTAGGCTCAATTGGAGTCCAATTTGGGTGCAATACGAGAATAAAAGGATTTGAGTGAGCAAATGGACTCCGTTTGATTTCAATCCTCGCGTGGCACCATAATAACGTCAAATGGGACATGTTTGACTCAACAAACAAGTTCGGTTGTGCTTAACGAAGAAGGAAAACTCGTTTGTACGTTGTAGGCTCAATTGGAGGCCAATTTGGGTGCAATCCGAGAATACAAGGATTTGAGTGAGCAAATGGACTCCGTTTGATTTCAATCCTCGCGTGGCACCATAATAACGTCAAATGGGACATGTTTGACTCAACAAAAAGGTTCGGTTGTGCTTCACGAAGAAGGAAAACTCGTTTGTACATTGTAGGCTCAATTGGAGGCCAATTTGGGTGCAATCCGAGAATACAATGATTTGAGTGAGCAAATGGACCCCGTTTGATTTCAATCCTTCCGCGGCACCATAATAACGTCAAATGGGACAAGTTTGACTCAACAAAAAGGTTCGGTTGTGCTTAACGAAGAAGGAAAACTCGTTTGTACATTGTAGGCTCAATTGGAGGCCAATTTGGGTGCAATCCGAGAATACAAGGATTTGAGTGAGCAAATGGTCTCCGTTTGATTTCAATCCTCGCGTGGCACCATAATAACCTCAAATGAGACAATTTTGACTCAACAAAAAGGTTCGGTTGTGCTTAACGAAGAAGGAAAACTCGTTTGTACGTTGTAGGCTCAATTGGAGGCCAATTTGGGTGCAATCCGAGAATACAAGGATTTGAGTGAGCAAATGGACTCCGTTTGATTTCAATCCTCGCGTGGCACCATAATAACGTCAAATGGGACATGTTTGAATCAACAAACAATTTCAGTTGTGCTTAACGATGAAGGAAAACTCGTTTGTACGTTGTAGGCTCAATTGGAGGCCAATTTGGGTGCAATCCGAGAATACAAGGATTTGAGTGAGCAAATGGACTCCGTTTGATTTCAATCCTCGCGTGGCACCATAATAACGTTAAATGGGACAATTTTGACTCAACAAAAAGGTTCGGTTGTGCTTAACGAAGAAGGAAAACTCGTTTGTACGTTGTAGGCTCAATTGGAGGCCAATTTGGGTGCAATCCGAGAATACAATGATTTGAGTGAGCAAATGGTCCCCGTTTTATTTCAATCCTTGCGCGGCACCATAATAACGTCAAATGGGACAATTTGACTCAACAAAAGGGTTCGGTTGTGCTTAACGAAGAAGGAAAACTCGTTTGTACGTTGTAGGCTCAATTGGAGTCCAATTTGGGTGCAATACGACAATACAAGGATTTGAGTGAGCAAATGGACTCCGTTTGATTTCAATCCTCTCGTGGAAACATAATAACCTCAAATGGGACAAGTTTGACTCAACAAAATGGTTCGGTTGGGTTTAATGAAAAAGGAAAACTCGTTTGTACGTTGTAGGGTCAATTGGAGGCCAATTTGGGTGCAATCCGAGAATACAATGATTTGAGTGAGCAAATGGACTCCGGTTGATTTCAATCCTCGCGTGGCACCATAATAACGTCAAATGGGACATGTTTGACTCAACAAACAAGTTCGGTTGTGCTTAACGATGAAGGAAAACTCGTTTGTACGTTGTAGGCTCAATTGGAGGCCAATTTGGGTGCAATTTGAGAATACAAGGATTTGAGTGAGCAAATGGACTCCGTTTGATTTCAATCCTCACGTGGCACCATAATAACGTCAAATGGGACATGTTTGACTCAACAAAAAGGTTCGGTTGTGCTTAACGAAGAAGGAAAACTCGTTTGTACGTTGTAGGCTCAATTGGAGTCCAATTTGGGTGCAATACGAGAATACAAGGATTTGAGTTAGCAAATGGACTCCGTTTGATTTCAATCCTCTCGTGGCAACATAATAACCTCAAATGGGACAAGTTTGACTCAACAAAAAGGTTCGGTTGGGTTTAATGAAAAAGGAAAACTCGTTTCTACGTTGTAGGGTCAATTGGAGGCCAATTTGGGTGCAATCTGAGAATACAATGATTTGAGTGAGCAAATGGACTCCGGTTGATTTCAATCCTTGCATGGCACCATAATAACGTCAAATGGGGCAAGTTTGACTCAACAAAAAGGTTCGGTTGGGCTTAACGAAGAAGGAAAACTCGTTTGTACGTTGTAGGCTAAATTGGAGGCCAATTTGGGAGCAATCTGAGAATACAAGGATTTGAGTGAGCAAATAGACTCCGTTTGATTTCAATCCTCGCGTGGTACCATAATAACGTCAAATTTGACAAGTTTGACTCAACAAAAAGGTTCGGTTGTGCTTAACGAAGAAGGAAAACTCGTTTGTCCGTTGTAGGCTCAATTGGAGTCCAATTTGGTTGCAATACGAGAATACAAGGATTTGAGTGAGCAAATGGACTCTGTTTGATTTCAAACCTCGCGTGGCACCATAATAACCTCAAATGGGATAATTTTAAATCAACAAAAAGGTTCGGTTGTGTTTAACGAAAAAGGAAAACTCGTTTGTAAGTTGAAGGGTCAATTGGAGGCCAATTTGGGTGCAATCCGAGAATACAAGGATTTGAGTGAGCAAATGGACTCCGGTTGATTTCAATCCACGCGTGGCACCATAATAACGTCAAATGGGACAAGTTTGACTCAACAAAAAGGTTCGGTTGTGCTTAACGAAGAAAGAAAACCCGTTCGTACGTTGTAGGCTCAATTGGAGGCCAATTTGGGTGCAATCCGAGAATACAAGGATTTGAGTGAGCAAATGGACTCCGTTTGATTTCAATCCTCCTGTAGCACCATAATAACGTCAAATGGGACATGTTTGACTCAACAAACAATTTCAGTTGTGCTTAACGATGAAGGAAAACTCGTTTGTACGTTGTAGGCTCAATTGGAGGCCAATTTGGGTGCAATCCGAGAATACAAGGATTTGAGTGAGCAAATGGTCTCCGTTTGATTTCAATCCTCGCGTGGCACCATAATAACCTCAAATGAGACAATTTTGACTCAACAAAAAGGTTCGGTTGTGCTTAACGAAGAAGGAAAACTCGTTTGTACGTTGTAGGCTCAATTGGAGGCCAATTTGGGTGCAATCCGAGAATACAAGGATTTGAGTGAGCAAATGGACTCCGTTTGATTTCAATCCTCGCGTGGCACCATAATAACGTCAAATGGGACATGTTTGAATCAACAAACAATTTCAGTTGTGCTTAACGATGAAGGAAAACTCGTTTGTACGTTGTAGGCTCAATTGGAGGCCAATTTGGGTGCAATCCGAGAATACAAGGATTTGAGTGAGCAAATGGACTCCGTTTGATTTCAATCCTCGTGTGGCACCATAATAACGTTAAATGGGACAATTTTTACTCAACAAAAAGGTTCGGTTGTGCTTAACGAAGAAGGAAAACTCGTTTGTACGTTGTAGGCTCAATTGGAGGCCAATTTGGGTGCAATCCGAGAATACAATGATTTGAGTGAGCAAATGGTCCCCGTTTTATTTCAATCCTTGCGCGGCACCATAATAACGTCAAATGGGACAAGTTTGAATCAACAAAAGGGTTCGGTTGTGCTTAACGAAGAAGGAAAACTCGTTTGTACGTTGTAGGCTCAATTGGAGTCCAATTTGGGTGCAATACGACAATACAAGGATTTGAGTGAGCAAATGGACTCCGTTTGATTTCAATCCTCTCGTGGAAACATAATAACCTCAAATGGGACAAGTTTGACTCAACAAAATGGTTCGGTTGGGTTTAATGAAAAAGGAAAACTCGTTTGTACGTTGTAGGGTCAATTGGAGGCCAATTTGGGTGCAATCCGAGAATACAATGATTTTCGTGAGCAAATGGACTCCGGTTGATTTCAATCCTCGCGTGGCACCATAATAACGTCAAATGGGACAATTTTGACTCAACAAAAACGTTCGGTTGGGCTTAACGAAGAAGGAAAACTCGTTTGTACGTTGTAGGCTCAATTGGAGGCCAATTTGGGAGCAATCTGAGAATACAAGGGTTTGAGTGAGCAAATAGACTCCGTTTGATTTCAATCCTCGCGTGGCACCATAATAACGTCAAATTTGACAAGTTTGACTCAACAAAAAGGTTCGGTTGTGCTTAACGAAGAAGGAAAACTCGTTTGTACGTTGTAGGCTCAATTGGAGTCCAATTTGGGTGCAATACGAGAATAAAAGGATTTGAGTGAGCAAATGGACTCCGTTTGATTTCAATCCTCGCGTGGCACCATAATAACGTCAAATGGGACATGTTTGACTCAACAAACAAGTTCGGTTGTGCTTAACGAAGAAGGAAAACTCGTTTGTACGTTGTAGGCTCAATTGGAGGCCAATTTGGGTGCAATCCGAGAATACAAGGATTTGAGTGAGCAAATGGACTCCGTTTGATTTCAATCCTCGCGTGGCACCATAATAACGTCAAATGGGACATGTTTGACTCAACAAAAAGGTTCGGTTGTGCTTCACGAAGAAGGAAAACTCGTTTGTACATTGTAGGCTCAATTGGAGGCCAATTTGGGTGCAATCCGAGAATACAATGATTTGAGTGAGCAAATGGACCCCGTTTGATTTCAATCCTTCCGCGGCACCATAATAACGTCAAATGGGACAAGTTTGACTCAACAAAAAGGTTCGGTTGTGCTTAACGAAGAAGGAAAACTCGTTTGTACATTGTAGGCTCAATTGGAGGCCAATTTGGGTGCAATCCGAGAATACAAGGATTTGAGTGAGCAAATGGTCTCCGTTTGATTTCAATCCTCGCGTGGCACCATAATAACCTCAAATGAGACAATTTTGACTCAACAAAAAGGTTCGGTTGTGCTTAACGAAGAAGGAAAACTCGTTTGTACGTTGTAGGCTCAATTGGAGGCCAATTTGGGTGCAATCCGAGAATACAAGGATTTGAGTGAGCAAATGGACTCCGTTTGATTTCAATCCTCGCGTGGCACCATAATAACGTCAAATGGGACATGTTTGAATCAACAAACAATTTCAGTTGTGCTTAACGATGAAGGAAAACTCGTTTGTACGTTGTAGGCTCAATTGGAGGCCAATTTGGGTGCAATCCGAGAATACAAGGATTTGAGTGAGCAAATGGACTCCGTTTGATTTCAATCTTCGCGTGGCACCATAATAACGTTAAATGGGACAATTTTGACTCAACAAAAAGGTTCGGTTGTGCTTAACGAAGAAGGAAAACTCGTTTGTACGTTGTAGGCTCAATTGGAGGCCAATTTGGGTGCAATCCGAGAATACAATGATTTGAGTGAGCAAATGGTCCCCGTTTTATTTCAATCCTTGCGCGGCACCATAATAACGTCAAATGGGACAATTTGACTCAACAAAAGGGTTCGGTTGTGCTTAACGAAGAAGGAAAACTCGTTTGTACGTTGTAGGCTCAATTGGAGTCCAATTTGGGTGCAATACGACAATACAAGGATTTGAGTGAGCAAATGGACTCCGTTTGATTTCAATCCTCTCGTGGAAACATAATAACCTCAAATGGGACAAGTTTGACTCAACAAAATGGTTCGGTTGGGTTTAATGAAAAAGGAAAACTCGTTTGTACGTTGTAGGGTCAATTGGAGGCCAATTTGGGTGCAATCCGAGAATACAATGATTTGAGTGAGCAAATGGACTCCGGTTGATTTCAATCCTCGCGTGGCACCATAATAACGTCAAATGAGACATGTTTGACTCAACAAACAAGTTCGGTTGTGCTTAACGATGAAGGAAAACTCGTTTGTACGTTGTAGGCTCAATTGGAGGCCAATTTGGGTGCAATTTGAGAATACAAGGATTTGAGTGAGCAAATGGACTCCGTTTGATTTCAATCCTCACGTGGCACCATAATAACGTCAAATGGGACATGTTTGACTCAACAAAAAGGTTCGGTTGTGCTTAACGAAGAAGGAAAACTCGTTTGTACGTTGTAGGCTCAATTGGAGTCCAATTTGGGTGCAATACGAGAATACAAGGATTTGAGTTAGCAAATGGACTCCGTTTGATTTCAATCCTCTCGTGGCAACATAATAACCTCAAATGGGACAAGTTTGACTCAACAAAAAGGTTCGGTTGGGTTTAATGAAAAAGGAAAACTCGTTTCTACGTTGTAGGGTCAATTGGAGGCCAATTTGGGTGCAATCTGAGAATACAATGATTTGAGTGAGCAAATGGTCTCCGGTTGATTTCAATCCTTGCATGGCACCATAATAACGTCAAATGGGGCATGTTTGACTCAACAAAAAGGTTCGGTTGGGCTTAACGAAGAAGGAAAACTCGTTTGTACGTTGTAGGCTAAATTGGAGGCCAATTTCGGAGCAATCTGAGAATACAAGGATTTGAGTGAGCAAATAGACTCCGTTTGATTTCAATCCTCGCGTGGTACCATAATAACGTCAAATTTGACAAGTTTGACTCAACAAAAAGGTTCGGTTGTGCTTAACGAAGAAGGAAAACTCGTTTGTCCGTTGTAGGCTCAATTGGAGTCCAATTTGGTTGCAATACGAGAATACAAGGATTTGAGTGAGCAAATGGACTCTGTTTGATTTCAAACCTCGCGTGGCACCATAATAACCTCAAATGGGATAATTTTAAATCAACAAAAAGGTTCGGTTGTGTTTAACGAAAAAGGAAAACTCGTTTGTAAGTTGAAGGGTCAATTGGAGGCCAATTTGGGTGCAATCCGAGAATACAAGGATTTGAGTGAGCAAATGGACTCCGGTTGATTTCAATCCACGCGTGGCACCATAATAACGTCAAATGGGACAAGTTTGACTCAACAAAAAGGTTCGGTTGTGCTTAACGAAGAAAGAAAACCCGTTCGTACGTTGTAGGCTCAATTGGAGGCCAATTTGGGTGCAATCCGAGAATACAAGGATTTGAGTGAGCAAATGGACTCCGTTTGATTTCAATCCTCCTGTAGCACCATAATAACGTCAAATGGGACATGTTTGACTCAACAAACAATTTCAGTTGTGCTTAACGATGAAGGAAAACTCGTTTGTACGTTGTAGGCTCAATTGGAGGCCAATTTGGGTGCAATCCGAGAATACAAGGATTTGAGTGAGCAAATGGTCTCCGTTTGATTTCAATCCTCGCGTGGCACCATAATAACCTCAAATGAGACAATTTTGACTCAACAAAAAGGTTCGGTTGTGCTTAACGAAGAAGGAAAACTCGTTTGTACGTTGTAGGCTCAATTGGAGGCCAATTTGGGTGCAATCCGAGAATACAAGGATTTGAGTGAGCAAATGGACTCCGTTTGATTTCAATCCTCGCGTGGCACCATAATAACGTCAAATGGGACATGTTTGAATCAACAAACAATTTCAGTTGTGCTTAACGATGAAGGAAAACTCGTTTGTACGTTGTAGGCTCAATTGGAGGCCAATTTGGGTGCAATCCGAGAATACAAGGATTTGAGTGAGCAAATGGACTCCGTTTGATTTCAATCCTCGCGTGGCACCATAATAACGTTAAATGGGACAATTTTGACTCAACAAAAAGGTTCGGTTGTGCTTAACGAAGAAGGAAAACTCGTTTGTACGTTGTAGGCTCAATTGGAGTCCAATTTGGGTGCAATACGACAATACAAGGATTTGAGTGAGCAAATGGACTCCGTTTGATTTCAATCCTCTCGTGGAAACATAATAACCTCAAATGGGACAAGTTTGACTCAACAAAATGGTTCGGTTGGGTTTAATGAAAAAGGAAAACTCGTTTGTACGTTGTAGGGTCAATTGGAGGCCAATTTGGGTGCAATCCGAGAATACAATGATTTGAGTGAGCAAATGGACTCCGGTTGATTTCAATCCTCGCGTGGCACCATAATAACGTCAAATGGGACATGTTTGACTCAACAAACAAGTTCGGTTGTGCTTAACGATGAAGGAAAACTCGTTTGTACGTTGTAGGCTCAATTGGAGGCCAATTTGGGTGCAATTTGAGAATACAAGGATTTGAGTGAGCAAATGGACTCCGTTTGATTTCAATCCTCACGTGGCACCATAATAACGTCAAATGGGACATGTTTGACTCAACAAAAAGGTTCGGTTGTGCTTAACGAAGAAGGAAAACTCGTTTGTACGTTGTAGGCTCAATTGGAGTCCAATTTGGGTGCAATACGAGAATACAAGGATTTGAGTTAGCAAATGGACTCCGTTTGATTTCAATCCTCTCGTGGCAACATAATAACCTCAAATGGGACAAGTTTGACTCAACAAAAAGGTTCGGTTGGGTTTAATGAAAAAGGAAAACTCGTTTCTACGTTGTAGGGTCAATTGGAGGCCAATTTGGGTGCAATATGAGAATACAATGATTTGAGTGAGCAAATGGACTCCGGTTGATTTCAATCCTTGCATGGCACCATAATAACGTCAAATGGGGCAAGTTTGACTCAACAAAAAGGTTCGGTTGGGCTTAACGAAGAAGGAAAACTCGTTTGTACGTTGTAGGCTAAATTGGAGGCCAATTTGGGAGCAATCTGAGAATACAAGGATTTGAGTGAGCAAATAGACTCCGTTTGATTTCAATCCTCGCGTGGTACCATAATAACGTCAAATTTGACAAGTTTGACTCAACAAAAAGGTTCGGTTGTGCTTAACGAAGAAGGAAAACTCGTTTGTCCGTTGTAGGCTCAATTGGAGTCCAATTTGGTTGCAATACGAGAATACAAGGATTTGAGTGAGCAAATGGACTCTGTTTGATTTCAAACCTCGCGTGGCACCATAATAACCTCAAATGGGATAATTTGAAATCAACAAAAAGGTTCGGTTGTGTTTAACGAAAAAGGAAAACTCGTTTGTAAGTTGAAGGGTCAATTGGAGGCCAATTTGGGTGCAATCCGAGAATACAAGGATTTGAGTGAGCAAATGGACTCCGGTTGATTTCAATCCACGCGTGGCACCATAATAACGTCAAATGGGACAAGTTTGACTCAACAAAAAGGTTCGGTTGTGCTTAACGAAGAAAGAAAACCCGTTCGTACGTTGTAGGCTCAATTGGAGGCCAATTTGGGTGCAATCCGAGAATACAAGGATTTGAGTGAGCAAATGGACTCCGTTTGATTTCAATCCTCCTGTAGCACCATAATAACGTCAAATGGGACATGTTTGACTCAACAAACAATTTCAGTTGTGCTTAACGATGAAGGAAAACTCGTTTGTACGTTGTAGGCTCAATTGGAGGCCAATTTGGGTGCAATCCGAGAATACAAGGATTTGAGTGAGCAAATGGTCTCCATTTGATTTCAATCCTCGCGTGGCACCATAATAACCTCAAATGAGACAATTTTGACTCAACAAAAAGGTTCGGTTGTGCTTAACGAAGAAGGAAAACTCGTTTGTACGTTGTAGGCTCAATTGGAGGCCAATTTGGGTGCAATCCGAGAATACAAGGATTTGAGTGAGCAAATGGACTCCGTTTGATTTCAATCCTCGCGTGGCACCATAATAACGTCAAATGGGACATGTTTGAATCAACAAACAATTTCAGTTGTGCTTAACGATGAAGGAAAACTCGTTTGTACGTTGTAGGCTCAATTGGAGGCCAATTTGGGTGCAATCCGAGAATACAAGGATTTGAGTGAGCAAATGGACTCCGTTTGATTTCAATCCTCGCGTGGCACCATAATAACGTTAAATGGGACAATTTTGACTCAACAAAAAGGTTCGGTTGTGCTTAACGAAGAAGGAAAACTCGTTTGTACGTTGTAGGCTCAATTGGAGGCCAATTTGGGTGCAATCCGAGAATACAATGATTTGAGTGAGCAAATGGTCCCCGTTTTATTTCAATCCTTGCGCGGCACCATAATAACGTCAAATGGGACAATTTGACTCAACAAAAGGGTTCGGTTGTGCTTAACGAAGAAGGAAAACTCGTTTGTACGTTGTAGGCTCAATTGGAGTCCAATTTGGGTGCAATACGACAATACAAGGATTTGAGTGAGCAAATGGACTCCGTTTGATTTCAATCCTCTCGTGGAAACATAATAACCTCAAATGGGACAAGTTCGACTCAACAAAATGGTTCGGTTGGGTTTAATGAAAAAGGAAAACTCGTTTGTACGTTGTAGGGTCAATTGGAGGCCAATTTGGGTGCAATCCGAGAATACAATGATTTGAGTGAGCAAATGGACTCCGGTTGATTTCAATCCTCACGTGGCTCCATAATAACGTCAAATGGGACATGTTTGACTCAACAAACAAGTTCGGTTGTGCTTAACGATGAAGGAAAACTCGTTTGTACGTTGTAGGCTCAATTGGAGGCCAATTTGGGTGCAATTTGAGAATACAAGGATTTGAGTGAGTAAATGGACTCCGTTTGATTTCAATCCTCATGTGGCACCATAATAACGTCAAATGGGACATGTTTGACTCAACAAAAAGGTTCGGTTGTGCTTAACGAAGAAGGAAAACTCGTTTGTACGTTGTAGGCTCAATTGGAGTCCAATTTGGGTGCAATACGAGAATACAAGGATTTGAGTTAGCAAATGGACTCCGTTTGATTTCAATCCTCTCGTGGCAACATAATAACCTCAAATGGGACAAGTTTGACTCAACAAAAAGGTTCGGTTGGGTTTAATGAAAAAGGAAAACTCGTTTCTACGTTGTAGGGTCAATTGGAGGCCAATTTGGGTGCAATCTGAGAATACAATGATTTGAGTGAGCAAATGGACTCCGGTTGATTTCAATCCTCGCATGGCACCATAATAACGTCAAATGGGACAAGTTTGACTCAACAAAAAGGTTCGGTTGGGCTTAACGAAGAAGGAAAACTCGTTTGTACGTTGTAGGCTCAATTGGAGGCCAATTTGGGTGCAATCCGAGAATACAATGATTTGAGTGAGCAAATAGACTCTGTTTGATTTCAATCCTCACGTGGCACCATAATAACGTCAAATGGGACAAGTTTGACTCAATAAAAAGGTTCGGTTGTGCTTAACGAAGAAGGAAAACTCGTTTGTACGTTGTAGGCTCAATTGGAGTCCAATTTGGGTGCAATACGAGAATACAAGGATTTGAGTTAGCAAATGGACTCCGTTTGATTTCAATCCTCTCGTGGAAACATAATAACCTCAAATGGGACAAGTTCGACTCAACAAAATGGTTCGGTTGGGTTTAATGAAAAAGGAAAACTCGTTTGTACGTTGTAGGGTCAATTGGAGGCCAATTTGGGTGCAATCCGAGAATACAATGATTTGAGTGAGCAAATGGACTCCGGTTGATTTCAATCCTCGCGTGGCACCATAATAACGTCAAATGGGACATGTTTGACTCAACAAACAAGTTCGGTTGTGCTTAACGATGAAGGAAAACTCGTTTGTACGTTGTAGGCTCAATTGGAGGCCAATTTGGGTGCAATTTGAGAATACAAGGATTTGAGTGAGTAAATGGACTCCGTTTGATTTCAATCCTCATGTGGCACCATAATAACGTCAAATGGGACATGTTTGACTCAACAAAAAGGTTCGGTTGTGCTTAACGAAGAAGGAAAACTCGTTTGTACGTTGTAGGCTCAATTGGAGTCCAATTTGGGTGCAATACGAGAATACAAGGATTTGAGTTAGCAAATGGACTCCGTTTGATTTCAATCCTCTCGTGGCAACATAATAACCTCAAATGGGACAAGTTTGACTCAACAAAAAGGTTCGGTTGGGTTTAATGAAAAAGGAAAACTCGTTTCTACGTTGTAGGGTCAATTGGAGGCCAATTTGGGTGCAATCTGAGAATACAATGATTTGAGTGAGCAAATGGACTCCGGTTGATTTCAATCCTCGCATGGCACCATAATAACGTCAAATGGGACAAGTTTGACTCAACAAAAAGGTTCGGTTGGGCTTAACGAAGAAGGAAAACTCGTTTGTACGTTGTAGGCTCAATTGGAGGCCAATTTGGGTGCAATCCGAGAATACAAGGATTTGAGTGAGCAAATGGACTCCGTTTGATTTCAATCCTCGCGTGGCACCATAATAACGTTAAATGGGACAATTTTGACTCAACAAAAAGGTTCGGTTGTGCTTAACGAAGAAGGAAAACTCGTTTGTACGTTGTAGGCTCAATTGGAGGCCAATTTGGGTGCAATCCGAGAATACAATGATTTGAGTGAGCAAATGGTCCCCGTTTTATTTCAATCCTTGCGCGGCACCATAATAACGTCAAATGGGACAATTTGACTCAACAAAAGGGTTCGGTTGTGCTTAACGAAGAAGGAAAACTCGTTTGTACGTTGTAGGCTCAATTGGAGTCCAATTTGGGTGCAATACGACAATACAAGGATTTGAGTGAGCAAATGGACTCCGTTTGATTTCAATCCTCTCGTGGAAACATAATAACCTCAAATGGGACAAGTTCGACTCAACAAAATGGTTCGGTTGGGTTTAATGAAAAAGGAAAACTCGTTTGTACGTTGTAGGGTCAATTGGAGGCCAATTTGGGTGCAATCCGAGAATACAATGATTTGAGTGAGCAAATGGACTCCGGTTGATTTCAATCCTCGCGTGGCACCATAATAACGTCAAATGGGACATGTTTGACTCAACAAACAAGTTCGGTTGTGCTTAACGATGAAGGAAAACTCGTTTGTACGTTGTAGGCTCAATTGGAGGCCAATTTGGGTGCAATTTGAGAATACAAGGATTTGAGTGAGTAAATGGACTCCGTTTGATTTCAATCCTCATGTGGCACCATAATAACGTCAAATGGGACATGTTTGACTCAACAAAAAGGTTCGGTTGTGCTTAACGAAGAAGGAAAACTCGTTTGTACGTTGTAGGCTCAATTGGAGTCCAATTTGGGTGCAATACGAGAATACAAGGATTTGAGTTAGCAAATGGACTCCGTTTGATTTCAATCCTCTCGTGGCAACATAATAACCTCAAATGGGACAAGTTTGACTCAACAAAAAGGTTCGGTTGGGTTTAATGAAAAAGGAAAACTCGTTTCTACGTTGTAGGGTCAATTGGAGGCCAATTTGGGTGCAATCTGAGAATACAATGATTTGAGTGAGCAAATGGACTCCGGTTGATTTCAATCCTTGCATGGCACCATAATAACGTCAAATGGGACAAGTTTGACTCAACAAAAAGGTTCGGTTGGGCTTAACGAAGAAGGAAACCTCGTTTGTACGTTGTAGGCTCAATTGGAGGCCAATTTGGGTGCAATCCGAGAATACAATGATTTGAGTGAGCAAATAGACTCTGTTTGATTTCAATCCTCACGTGGCACCATAATAACGTCAAATGGGACAAGTTTGACTCAATAAAAAGGTTCGGTTGTGCTTAACGAAGAAGGAAAACTCGTTTGTACGTTGTAGGCTCAATTGGAGTCCAATTTGGTTGCAATACGAGAATACAAGGATTTGAGTGAGCAAATAGACTCCGTTTGATTTCAATCCTCGCGTGGTACCATAATAACGTCAAATTTGACAAGTTTGACTCAACAAAAAGGTTCGGTTGTGCTTAACGAAGAAGGAAAACTCGTTTGTCCGTTGTAGGCTCAATTGGAGTCCAATTTGGTTGCAATACGAGAATACAAGGATTTGAGTGAGCAAATGGACTCTGTTTGATTTCAAACCTCGCGTGGCACCATAATAACCTCAAATGGGATAATTTTAAATCAACAAAAAGGTTCGGTTGTGTTTAACGAAAAAGGAAAACTCGTTTGTAAGTTGAAGGGTCAATTGGAGGCCAATTTGGGTGCAATCCGAGAATACAAGGATTTGAGTGAGCAAATGGACTCCGTTTGATTTCAATCCTCCCGTGGCACCATAATAACGTCAAATGGGACATGTTTGACTCAACAAACAAGTTCGGTTGTGCTTAACGATGAAGGAAAACTCGTTTGTACGTTGTAGGCTCAATTGGAGGCCAATTTGGGTGCAATCCGAGAATACAAGGATTTGAGTGAGCAAATGGACTCCGTTTGATTTCAATCCTCGCGTGGCACCATAATAACGTCAAATGGGACATGTTTGACTCAACAAAAAGGTTCGGTTGTGCTTCACGAAGAAGGAAAACTCGTTTGTACATTGTAGGCTCAATTGGAGGCCAATTTGGGTGCAATCCGAGAATACAATGATTTGAGTGAGCAAATGGACCCCGTTTGATTTCAATCCTTCCGCGGCACCATAATAACGTCAAATGGGACAAGTTTGACTCAACAAAAAGGTTCGGTTGTGCTTAACGAAGAAGGAAAACTCGTTTGTACATTGTAGGCTCAATTGGAGGCCAATTTGGGTGCAATCCGAGAATACAAGGATTTGAGTGAGCAAATGGTCTCCGTTTGATTTCAATCCTCGCGTGGCACCATAATAACCTCAAATGAGACAATTTTGACTCAACAAAAAGGTTCGGTTGTGCTTAACGAAGAAGGAAAACTCGTTTGTACGTTGTAGGCTCAATTGGAGGCCAATTTGGGTGCAATCCGAGAATACAAGGATTTGAGTGAGCAAATGGACTCCGTTTGATTTCAATCCTCGCGTGGCACCATAATAACGTCAAATGGGACATGTTTGAATCAACAAACAATTTCAGTTGTGCTTAACGATGAAGGAAAACTCGTTTGTACGTTGTAGGCTCAATTGGAGGCCAATTTGGGTGCAATCCGAGAATACAAGGATTTGAGTGAGCAAATGGACTCCGTTTGATTTCAATCCTCGCGTGGCACCATAATAACGTTAAATGGGACAATTTTGACTCAACAAAAAGGTTCGGTTGTGCTTAACGAAGAAGGAAAACTCGTTTGTACGTTGTAGGCTCAATTGGAGGCCAATTTGGGTGCAATCCGAGAATACAATGATTTGAGTGAGCAAATGGTCCCCGTTTTATTTCAATCCTTGCGCGGCACCATAATAACGTCAAATGGGACAATTTGACTCAACAAAAGGGTTCGGTTGTGCTTAACGAAGAAGGAAAACTCGTTTGTACGTTGTAGGCTCAATTGGAGTCCAATTTGGGTGCAATACGACAATACAAGGATTTGAGTGAGCAAATGGACTCCGTTTGATTTCAATCCTCTCGTGGAAACATAATAACCTCAAATGGGACAAGTTTGACTCAACAAAATGGTTCGGTTGGGTTTAATGAAAAAGGAAAACTCGTTTGTACGTTGTAGGGTCAATTGGAGGCCAATTTGGGTGCAATCCGAGAATACAATGATTTGAGTGAGCAAATGGACTCCGGTCGCGTGGCACCATAATAACGTCAAATGGGACATGTTTGACTCAACAAACAAGTTCGGTTGTGCTTAACGATGAAGGAAAACTCGTTTGTACGTTGTAGGCTCAATTGGAGGCCAATTTGGGTGCAATTTGAGAATACAAGGATTTGAGTGAGCAAATGGACTCCGTTTGATTTCAATCCTCACGTGGCACCATAATAACGTCAAATGGGACATGTTTGACTCAACAAAAAGGTTCGGTTGTGCTTAACGAAGAAGGAAAACTCGTTTGTACGTTGTAGGCTCAATTGGAGTCCAATTTGGGTGCAATACGAGAATACAAGGATTTGAGTTAGCAAATGGACTCCGTTTGATTTCAATCCTCTCGTGGCAACATAATAACCTCAAATGGGACAAGTTTGACTCAACAAAAAGGTTCGGTTGGGTTTAATGAAAAAGGAAAACTCGTTTCTACGTTGTAGGGTCAATTGGAGGCCAATTTGGGTGCAATCTGAGAATACAATGATTTGAGTGAGCAAATGGACTCCGGTTGATTTCAATCCTTGCATGGCACCATAATAACGTCAAATGGGGCAAGTTTGACTCAACAAAAAGGTTCGGTTGGGCTTAACGAAGAAGGAAAACTCGTTTGTACGTTGTAGGCTAAATTGGAGGCCAATTTGGGAGCAATCTGAGAATACAAGGATTTGAGTGAGCAAATAGACTCCGTTTGATTTCAATTCTCGCGTGGTACCATAATAACGTCAAATTTGACAAGTTTGACTCAACAAAAAGGTTCGGTTGTGCTTAACGAAGAAGGAAAACTCGTTTGTCCGTTGTAGGCTCAATTGGAGTCCAATTTGGTTGCAATACGAGAATACAAGGATTTGAGTGAGCAAATGGACTCTGTTTGATTTCAAACCTCGCGTGGCACCATAATAACCTCAAATGGGATAATTTTAAATCAACAAAAAGGTTCGATTGTGTTTAACGAAAAAGGAAAACTCGTTTGTAAGTTGAAGGGTCAATTGGAGGCCAATTTGGGTGCAATCCGAGAATACAAGGATTTGAGTGAGCAAATGGACTCCGGTTGATTTCAATCCACGCGTGGCACCATAATAACGTCAAATGGGACAAGTTTGACTCAACAAAAAGGTTCGGTTGTGCTTAACGAAGAAAGAAAACCCGTTCGTACGTTGTAGGCTCAATTGGAGGCCAATTTGGGTGCAATCCGAGAATACAAGGATTTGAGTGAGCAAATGGACTCCGTTTGATTTCAATCCTCCTGTAGCACCATAATAACGTCAAATGGGACATGTTTGACTCAACAAACAATTTCAGTTGTGCTTAACGATGAAGGAAAACTCGTTTGTACGTTGTAGGCTCAATTGGAGGCCAATTTGGGTGCAATCCGAGAATACAAGGATTTGAGTGAGCAAATGGTCTCCATTTGATTTCAATCCTCGCGTGGCACCATAATAACCTCAAATGAGACAATTTTGACTCAACAAAAAGGTTCGGTTGTGCTTAACGAAGAAGGAAAACTCGTTTGTACGTTGTAGGCTCAATTGGAGGCCAATTTGGGTGCAATCCGAGAATACAAGGATTTGAGTGAGCAAATGGACTCCGTTTGATTTCAATCCTCGCGTGGCACCATAATAACGTCAAATGGGACATGTTTGAATCAACAAACAATTTCAGTTGTGCTTAACGATGAAGGAAAACTCGTTTGTACGTTGTAGGCTCAATTGGAGGCCAATTTGGGTGCAATCCGAGAATACAAGGATTTGAGTGAGCAAATGGACTCCGTTTGATTTCAATCCTCGCGTGGCACCATAATAACGTTAAATGGGACAATTTTGACTCAACAAAAAGGTTCGGTTGTGCTTAACGAAGAAGGAAAACTCGTTTGTACGTTGTAGGCTCAATTGGAGGCCAATTTGGGTGCAATCCGAGAATACAATGATTTGAGTGAGCAAATGGTCCCCGTTTTATTTCAATCCTTGCGCGGCACCATAATAACGTCAAATGGGACAATTTGACTCAACAAAAGGGTTCGGTTGTGCTTAACGAAGAAGGAAAACTCGTTTGTACGTTGTAGGCTCAATTGGAGTCCAATTTGGGTGCAATACGACAATACAAGGATTTGAGTGAGCAAATGGACTCCGTTTGATTTCAATCCTCTCGTGGAAACATAATAACCTCAAATGGGACAAGTTTGACTCAACAAAATGGTTCGGTTGGGTTTAATGAAAAAGGAAAACTCGTTTGTACGTTGTAGGGTCAATTGGAGGCCAATTTGGGTGCAATCCGAGAATACAATGATTTGAGTGAGCAAATGGACTCCGGTTGATTTCAATCCTCGCGTGGCACCATAATAACGTCAAATGGGACATGTTTGACTCAACAAACAAGTTCGGTTGTGCTTAACGATGAAGGAAAACTCGTTTGTACGTTGTAGGCTCAATTGGAGGCCAATTTGGGTGCAATTTGAGAATACAAGGATTTGAGTGAGCAAATGGACTCCGTTTGATTTCAATCCTCACGTGGCACCATAATAACGTCAAATGGGACATGTTTGACTCAACAAAAAGGTTCGGTTGTGCTTAACGAAGAAGGAAAACTCGTTTGTACGTTGTAGGCTCAATTGGAGTCCAATTTGGGTGCAATACGAGAATACAAGGATTTGAGTTAGCAAATGGACTCCGTTTGATTTCAATCCTCTCGTGGCAACATAATAACCTCAAATGGGACAAGTTTGACTCAACAAAAAGGTTCGGTTGGGTTTAATGAAAAAGGAAAACTCGTTTCTACGTTGTAGGGTCAATTGGAGGCCAATTTGGGTGCAATCTGAGAATACAATGATTTGAGTGAGCAAATGGACTCCGGTTGATTTCAATCCTTGCATGGCACCATAATAACGTCAAATGGGGCAAGTTTGACTCAACAAAAAGGTTCGGTTGGGCTTAACGAAGAAGGAAAACTCGTTTGTACGTTGTAGGCTAAATTGGAGGCCAATTTGGGAGCAATCTGAGAATACAAGGATTTGAGTGAGCAAATAGACTCCGTTTGATTTCAATCCTCGCGTGGTACCATAATAACGTCAAATTTGACAAGTTTGACTCAACAAAAAGGTTCGGTTGTGCTTAACGAAGAAGGAAAACTCGTTTGTCCGTTGTAGGCTCAATTGGAGTCCAATTTGGTTGCAATACGAGAATACAAGGATTTGAGTGAGCAAATGGACTCTGTTTGATTTCAAACCTCGCGTGGCACCATAATAACCTCAAATGGGATAATTTTAAATCAACAAAAAGGTTCGATTGTGTTTAACGAAAAAGGAAAACTCGTTTGTAAGTTGAAGGGTCAATTGGAGGCCAATTTGGGTGCAATCCGAGAATACAAGGATTTGAGTGAGCAAATGGACTCCGGTTGATTTCAATCCACGCGTGGCACCATAATAACGTCAAATGGGACAAGTTTGACTCAACAAAAAGGTTCGGTTGTGCTTAACGAAGAAAGAAAACCCGTTCGTACGTTGTAGGCTCAATTGGAGGCCAATTTGGGTGCAATCCGAGAATACAAGGATTTGAGTGAGCAAATGGACTCCGTTTGATTTCAATCCTCCTGTAGCACCATAATAACGTCAAATGGGACATGTTTGACTCAACAAACAATTTCAGTTGTGCTTAACGATGAAGGAAAACTCGTTTGTACGTTGTAGGCTCAATTGGAGGCCAATTTGGGTGCAATCCGAGAATACAAGGATTTGAGTGAGCAAATGGTCTCCATTTGATTTCAATCCTCGCGTGGCACCATAATAACCTCAAATGAGACAATTTTGACTCAACAAAAAGGTTCGGTTGTGCTTAACGAAGAAGGAAAACTCGTTTGTACGTTGTAGGCTCAATTGGAGGCCAATTTGGGTGCAATCCGAGAATACAAGGATTTGAGTGAGCAAATGGACTCCGTTTGATTTCAATCCTCGCGTGGCACCATAATAACGTCAAATGGGACATGTTTGAATCAACAAAAAATTTCAGTTGTGCTTAACGATGAAGGAAAACTCGTTTGTACGTTGTAGGCTCAATTGGAGGCCAATTTGGGTGCAATCCGAGAATACAAGGATTTGAGTGAGCAAATGGACTCCGTTTGATTTCAATCCTCGCGTGGCACCATAATAACGTTAAATGGGACAATTTTGACTCAACAAAAAGGTTCGGTTGTGCTTAACGAAGAAGGAAAACTCGTTTGTACGTTGTAGGCTCAATTGGAGGCCAATTTGGGTGCAATCCGAGAATACAATGATTTGAGTGAGCAAATGGTCCCCGTTTTATTTCAATCCTTGCGCGGCACCATAATAACGTCAAATGGGACAATTTGACTCAACAAAAGGGTTCGGTTGTGCTTAACGAAGAAGGAAAACTCGTTTGTACGTTGTAGGCTCAATTGGAGTCCAATTTGGGTGCAATACGACAATACAAGGATTTGAGTGAGCAAATGGACTCCGTTTGATTTCAATCCTCTCGTGGAAACATAATAACCTCAAATGGGACAAGTTTGACTCAACAAAATGGTTCGGTTGGGTTTAATGAAAAAGGAAAACTCGTTTGTACGTTGTAGGGTCAATTGGAGGCCAATTTGGGTGCAATCCGAGAATACAATGATTTGAGTGAGCAAATGGACTCCGGTTGATTTCAATCCTCGCGTGGCACCATAATAACGTCAAATGGGACATGTTTGACTCAACAAACAAGTTCGGTTGTGCTTAACGATGAAGGAAAACTCGTTTGTACGTTGTAGGCTCAATTGGAGGCCAATTTGGGTGCAATTTGAGAATACAAGGATTTGAGTGAGCAAATGGACTCCGTTTGATTTCAATCCTCACGTGGCACCATAATAACGTCAAATGGGACATGTTTGACTCAACAAAAAGGTTCGGTTGTGCTTAACGAAGAAGGAAAACTCGTTTGTACGTTGTAGGCTCAATTGGAGTCCAATTTGGGTGCAATACGAGAATACAAGGATTTGAGTTAGCAAATGGACTCCGTTTGATTTCAATCCTCTCGTGGCAACATAATAACCTCAAATGGGACAAGTTTGACTCAACAAAAAGGTTCGGTTGGGTTTAATGAAAAAGGAAAACTCGTTTCTACGTTGTAGGGTCAATTGGAGGCCAATTTGGGTGCAATCTGAGAATACAATGATTTGAGTGAGCAAATGGACTCCGGTTGATTTCAATCCTTGCATGGCACCATAATAACGTCAAATGGGGCAAGTTTGACTCAACAAAAAGGTTCGGTTGGGCTTAACGAAGAAGGAAAACTCGTTTGTACGTTGTAGGCTAAATTGGAGGCCAATTTGGGAGCAATCTGAGAATACAAGGATTTGAGTGAGCAAATAGACTCCGTTTGATTTCAATCCTCGCGTGGTACCATAATAACGTCAAATTTGACAAGTTTGACTCAACAAAAAGGTTCGGTTGTGCTTAACGAAGAAGGAAAACTCGTTTGTCCGTTGTAGGCTCAATTGGAGTCCAATTTGGTTGCAATACGAGAATACAAGGATTTGAGTGAGCAAATGGACTCTGTTTGATTTCAAACCTCGCGTGGCACCATAATAACCTCAAATGGGATAATTTTAAATCAACAAAAAGGTTCGGTTGTGTTTAACGAAAAAGGAAAACTCGTTTGTAAGTTGAAGGGTCAATTGGAGGCCAATTTGGGTGCAATCCGAGAATACAAGGATTTGAGTGAGCAAATGGACTCCGGTTGATTTCAATCCACGCGTGGCACCATAATAACGTCAAATGGGACAAGTTTGACTCAACAAAAAGGTTCGGTTGTGCTTAACGAAGAAAGAAAACCCGTTCGTACGTTGTAGGCTCAATTGGAGGCCAATTTGGGTGCAATCCGAGAATACAAGGATTTGAGTGAGCAAATGGACTCCGTTTGATTTCAATCCTCCTGTAGCACCATAATAACGTCAAATGGGACATGTTTGACTCAACAAACAATTTCAGTTGTGCTTAACGATGAAGGAAAACTCGTTTGTACGTTGTAGGCTCAATTGGAGGCCAATTTGGGTGCAATCCGAGAATACAAGGATTTGAGTGAGCAAATGGTCTCCGTTTGATTTCAATCCTCGCGTGGCACCATAATAACCTCAAATGAGACAATTTTGACTCAACAAAAAGGTTCGGTTGTGCTTAACGAAGAAGGAAAACTCGTTTGTACGTTGTAGGCTCAATTGGAGGCCAATTTGGGTGCAATCCGAGAATACAAGGATTTGAGTGAGCAAATGGACTCCGTTTGATTTCAATCCTCGCGTGGCACCATAATAACGTCAAATGGGACATGTTTGAATCAACAAACAATTTCAGTTGTGCTTAACGATGAAGGAAAACTCGTTTGTACGTTGTAGGCTCAATTGGAGGCCAATTTGGGTGCAATCCGAGAATACAAGGATTTGAGTGAGCAAATGGACTCCGTTTGATTTCAATCCTCGTGTGGCACCATAATAACGTTAAATGGGACAATTTTTACTCAACAAAAAGGTTCGGTTGTGCTTAACGAAGAAGGAAAACTCGTTTGTACGTTGTAGGCTCAATTGGAGGCCAATTTGGGTGCAATCCGAGAATACAATGATTTGAGTGAGCAAATGGTCCCCGTTTTATTTCAATCCTTGCGCGGCACCATAATAACGTCAAATGGGACAAGTTTGAATCAACAAAAGGGTTCGGTTGTGCTTAACGAAGAAGGAAAACTCGTTTGTACGTTGTAGGCTCAATTGGAGTCCAATTTGGGTGCAATACGACAATACAAGGATTTGAGTGAGCAAATGGACTCCGTTTGATTTCAATCCTCTCGTGGAAACATAATAACCTCAAATGGGACAAGTTTGACTCAACAAAATGGTTCGGTTGGGTTTAATGAAAAAGGAAAACTCGTTTGTACGTTGTAGGGTCAATTGGAGGCCAATTTGGGTGCAATCCGAGAATACAATGATTTTCGTGAGCAAATGGACTCCGGTTGATTTCAATCCTCGCGTGGCACCATAATAACGTCAAATGGGACAATTTTGACTCAACAAAAACGTTCGGTTGGGCTTAACGAAGAAGGAAAACTCGTTTGTACGTTGTAGGCTCAATTGGAGGCCAATTTGGGAGCAATCTGAGAATACAAGGGTTTGAGTGAGCAAATAGACTCCGTTTGATTTCAATCCTCGCGTGGCACCATAATAACGTCAAATTTGACAAGTTTGACTCAACAAAAAGGTTCGGTTGTGCTTAACGAAGAAGGAAAACTCGTTTGTACGTTGTAGGCTCAATTGGAGTCCAATTTGGGTGCAATACGAGAATAAAAGGATTTGAGTGAGCAAATGGACTCCGTTTGATTTCAATCCTCGCGTGGCACCATAATAACGTCAAATGGGACATGTTTGACTCAACAAACAAGTTCGGTTGTGCTTAACGAAGAAGGAAAACTCGTTTGTACGTTGTAGGCTCAATTGGAGGCCAATTTGGGTGCAATCCGAGAATACAAGGATTTGAGTGAGCAAATGGACTCCGTTTGATTTCAATCCTCGCGTGGCACCATAATAACGTCAAATGGGACATGTTTGACTCAACAAAAAGGTTCGGTTGTGCTTCACGAAGAAGGAAAACTCGTTTGTACATTGTAGGCTCAATTGGAGGCCAATTTGGGTGCAATCCGAGAATACAATGATTTGAGTGAGCAAATGGACCCCGTTTGATTTCAATCCTTCCGCGGCACCATAATAACGTCAAATGGGACAAGTTTGACTCAACAAAAAGGTTCGGTTGTGCTTAACGAAGAAGGAAAACTCGTTTGTACATTGTAGGCTCAATTGGAGGCCAATTTGGGTGCAATCCGAGAATACAAGGATTTGAGTGAGCAAATGGTCTCCGTTTGATTTCAATCCTCGCGTGGCACCATAATAACCTCAAATGAGACAATTTTGACTCAACAAAAAGGTTCGGTTGTGCTTAACGAAGAAGGAAAACTCGTTTGTACGTTGTAGGCTCAATTGGAGGCCAATTTGGGTGCAATCCGAGAATACAAGGATTTGAGTGAGCAAATGGACTCCGTTTGATTTCAATCCTCGCGTGGCACCATAATAACGTCAAATGGGACATGTTTGAATCAACAAACAATTTCAGTTGTGCTTAACGATGAAGGAAAACTCGTTTGTACGTTGTAGGCTCAATTGGAGGCCAATTTGGGTGCAATCCGAGAATACAAGGATTTGAGTGAGCAAATGGACTCCGTTTGATTTCAATCCTCGCGTGGCACCATAATAACGTTAAATGGGACAATTTTGACTCAACAAAAAGGTTCGGTTGTGCTTAACGAAGAAGGAAAACTCGTTTGTACGTTGTAGGCTCAATTGGAGGCCAATTTGGGTGCAATCCGAGAATACAATGATTTGAGTGAGCAAATGGTCCCCGTTTTATTTCAATCCTTGCGCGGCACCATAATAACGTCAAATGGGACAATTTGACTCAACAAAAGGGTTCGGTTGTGCTTAACGAAGAAGGAAAACTCGTTTGTACGTTGTAGGCTCAATTGGAGTCCAATTTGGGTGCAATACGACAATACAAGGATTTGAGTGAGCAAATGGACTCCGTTTGATTTCAATCCTCTCGTGGAAACATAATAACCTCAAATGGGACAAGTTTGACTCAACAAAATGGTTCGGTTGGGTTTAATGAAAAAGGAAAACTCGTTTGTACGTTGTAGGGTCAATTGGAGGCCAATTTGGGTGCAATCCGAGAATACAATGATTTGAGTGAGCAAATGGACTCCGGTTGATTTCAATCCTCGCGTGGCACCATAATAACGTCAAATGAGACATGTTTGACTCAACAAACAAGTTCGGTTGTGCTTAACGATGAAGGAAAACTCGTTTGTACGTTGTAGGCTCAATTGGAGGCCAATTTGGGTGCAATTTGAGAATACAAGGATTTGAGTGAGCAAATGGACTCCGTTTGATTTCAATCCTCACGTGGCACCATAATAACGTCAAATGGGACATGTTTGACTCAACAAAAAGGTTCGGTTGTGCTTAACGAAGAAGGAAAACTCGTTTGTACGTTGTAGGCTCAATTGGAGTCCAATTTGGGTGCAATACGAGAATACAAGGATTTGAGTTAGCAAATGGACTCCGTTTGATTTCAATCCTCTCGTGGCAACATAATAACCTCAAATGGGACAAGTTTGACTCAACAAAAAGGTTCGGTTGGGTTTAATGAAAAAGGAAAACTCGTTTCTACGTTGTAGGGTCAATTGGAGGCCAATTTGGGTGCAATCTGAGAATACAATGATTTGAGTGAGCAAATGGTCTCCGGTTGATTTCAATCCTTGCATGGCACCATAATAACGTCAAATGGGGCATGTTTGACTCAACAAAAAGGTTCGGTTGGGCTTAACGAAGAAGGAAAACTCGTTTGTACGTTGTAGGCTAAATTGGAGGCCAATTTCGGAGCAATCTGAGAATACAAGGATTTGAGTGAGCAAATAGACTCCGTTTGATTTCAATCCTCGCGTGGTACCATAATAACGTCAAATTTGACAAGTTTGACTCAACAAAAAGGTTCGGTTGTGCTTAACGAAGAAGGAAAACTCGTTTGTCCGTTGTAGGCTCAATTGGAGTCCAATTTGGTTGCAATACGAGAATACAAGGATTTGAGTGAGCAAATGGACTCTGTTTGATTTCAAACCTCGCGTGGCACCATAATAACCTCAAATGGGATAATTTTAAATCAACAAAAAGGTTCGGTTGTGTTTAACGAAAAAGGAAAACTCGTTTGTAAGTTGAAGGGTCAATTGGAGGCCAATTTGGGTGCAATCCGAGAATACAAGGATTTGAGTGAGCAAATGGACTCCGGTTGATTTCAATCCACGCGTGGCACCATAATAACGTCAAATGGGACAAGTTTGACTCAACAAAAAGGTTCGGTTGTGCTTAACGAAGAAAGAAAACCCGTTCGTACGTTGTAGGCTCAATTGGAGGCCAATTTGGGTGCAATCCGAGAATACAAGGATTTGAGTGAGCAAATGGACTCCGTTTGATTTCAATCCTCCTGTAGCACCATAATAACGTCAAATGGGACATGTTTGACTCAACAAACAATTTCAGTTGTGCTTAACGATGAAGGAAAACTCGTTTGTACGTTGTAGGCTCAATTGGAGGCCAATTTGGGTGCAATCCGAGAATACAAGGATTTGAGTGAGCAAATGGTCTCCGTTTGATTTCAATCCTCGCGTGGCACCATAATAACCTCAAATGAGACAATTTTGACTCAACAAAAAGGTTCGGTTGTGCTTAACGAAGAAGGAAAACTCGTTTGTACGTTGTAGGCTCAATTGGAGGCCAATTTGGGTGCAATCCGAGAATACAAGGATTTGAGTGAGCAAATGGACTCCGTTTGATTTCAATCCTCGCGTGGCACCATAATAACGTCAAATGGGACATGTTTGAATCAACAAACAATTTCAGTTGTGCTTAACGATGAAGGAAAACTCGTTTGTACGTTGTAGGCTCAATTGGAGGCCAATTTGGGTGCAATCCGAGAATACAAGGATTTGAGTGAGCAAATGGACTCCGTTTGATTTCAATCCTCGCGTGGCACCATAATAACGTTAAATGGGACAATTTTGACTCAACAAAAAGGTTCGGTTGTGCTTAACGAAGAAGGAAAACTCGTTTGTACGTTGTAGGCTCAATTGGAGTCCAATTTGGGTGCAATACGACAATACAAGGATTTGAGTGAGCAAATGGACTCCGTTTGATTTCAATCCTCTCGTGGAAACATAATAACCTCAAATGGGACAAGTTTGACTCAACAAAATGGTTCGGTTGGGTTTAATGAAAAAGGAAAACTCGTTTGTACGTTGTAGGGTCAATTGGAGGCCAATTTGGGTGCAATCCGAGAATACAATGATTTGAGTGAGCAAATGGACTCCGGTTGATTTCAATCCTCGCGTGGCACCATAATAACGTCAAATGGGACATGTTTGACTCAACAAACAAGTTCGGTTGTGCTTAACGATGAAGGAAAACTCGTTTGTACGTTGTAGGCTCAATTGGAGGCCAATTTGGGTGCAATTTGAGAATACAAGGATTTGAGTGAGCAAATGGACTCCGTTTGATTTCAATCCTCACGTGGCACCATAATAACGTCAAATGGGACATGTTTGACTCAACAAAAAGGTTCGGTTGTGCTTAACGAAGAAGGAAAACTCGTTTGTACGTTGTAGGCTCAATTGGAGTCCAATTTGGGTGCAATACGAGAATACAAGGATTTGAGTTAGCAAATGGACTCCGTTTGATTTCAATCCTCTCGTGGCAACATAATAACCTCAAATGGGACAAGTTTGACTCAACAAAAAGGTTCGGTTGGGTTTAATGAAAAAGGAAAACTCGTTTCTACGTTGTAGGGTCAATTGGAGGCCAATTTGGGTGCAATATGAGAATACAATGATTTGAGTGAGCAAATGGACTCCGGTTGATTTCAATCCTTGCATGGCACCATAATAACGTCAAATGGGGCAAGTTTGACTCAACAAAAAGGTTCGGTTGGGCTTAACGAAGAAGGAAAACTCGTTTGTACGTTGTAGGCTAAATTGGAGGCCAATTTGGGAGCAATCTGAGAATACAAGGATTTGAGTGAGCAAATAGACTCCGTTTGATTTCAATCCTCGCGTGGTACCATAATAACGTCAAATTTGACAAGTTTGACTCAACAAAAAGGTTCGGTTGTGCTTAACGAAGAAGGAAAACTCGTTTGTCCGTTGTAGGCTCAATTGGAGTCCAATTTGGTTGCAATACGAGAATACAAGGATTTGAGTGAGCAAATGGACTCTGTTTGATTTCAAACCTCGCGTGGCACCATAATAACCTCAAATGGGATAATTTGAAATCAACAAAAAGGTTCGGTTGTGTTTAACGAAAAAGGAAAACTCGTTTGTAAGTTGAAGGGTCAATTGGAGGCCAATTTGGGTGCAATCCGAGAATACAAGGATTTGAGTGAGCAAATGGACTCCGGTTGATTTCAATCCACGCGTGGCACCATAATAACGTCAAATGGGACAAGTTTGACTCAACAAAAAGGTTCGGTTGTGCTTAACGAAGAAAGAAAACCCGTTCGTACGTTGTAGGCTCAATTGGAGGCCAATTTGGGTGCAATCCGAGAATACAAGGATTTGAGTGAGCAAATGGACTCCGTTTGATTTCAATCCTCCTGTAGCACCATAATAACGTCAAATGGGACATGTTTGACTCAACAAACAATTTCAGTTGTGCTTAACGATGAAGGAAAACTCGTTTGTACGTTGTAGGCTCAATTGGAGGCCAATTTGGGTGCAATCCGAGAATACAAGGATTTGAGTGAGCAAATGGTCTCCATTTGATTTCAATCCTCGCGTGGCACCATAATAACCTCAAATGAGACAATTTTGACTCAACAAAAAGGTTCGGTTGTGCTTAACGAAGAAGGAAAACTCGTTTGTACGTTGTAGGCTCAATTGGAGGCCAATTTGGGTGCAATCCGAGAATACAAGGATTTGAGTGAGCAAATGGACTCCGTTTGATTTCAATCCTCGCGTGGCACCATAATAACGTCAAATGGGACATGTTTGAATCAACAAACAATTTCAGTTGTGCTTAACGATGAAGGAAAACTCGTTTGTACGTTGTAGGCTCAATTGGAGGCCAATTTGGGTGCAATCCGAGAATACAAGGATTTGAGTGAGCAAATGGACTCCGTTTGATTTCAATCCTCGCGTGGCACCATAATAACGTTAAATGGGACAATTTTGACTCAACAAAAAGGTTCGGTTGTGCTTAACGAAGAAGGAAAACTCGTTTGTACGTTGTAGGCTCAATTGGAGGCCAATTTGGGTGCAATCCGAGAATACAATGATTTGAGTGAGCAAATGGTCCCCGTTTTATTTCAATCCTTGCGCGGCACCATAATAACGTCAAATGGGACAATTTGACTCAACAAAAGGGTTCGGTTGTGCTTAACGAAGAAGGAAAACTCGTTTGTACGTTGTAGGCTCAATTGGAGTCCAATTTGGGTGCAATACGACAATACAAGGATTTGAGTGAGCAAATGGACTCCGTTTGATTTCAATCCTCTCGTGGAAACATAATAACCTCAAATGGGACAAGTTCGACTCAACAAAATGGTTCGGTTGGGTTTAATGAAAAAGGAAAACTCGTTTGTACGTTGTAGGGTCAATTGGAGGCCAATTTGGGTGCAATCCGAGAATACAATGATTTGAGTGAGCAAATGGACTCCGGTTGATTTCAATCCTCACGTGGCTCCATAATAACGTCAAATGGGACATGTTTGACTCAACAAACAAGTTCGGTTGTGCTTAACGATGAAGGAAAACTCGTTTGTACGTTGTAGGCTCAATTGGAGGCCAATTTGGGTGCAATTTGAGAATACAAGGATTTGAGTGAGTAAATGGACTCCGTTTGATTTCAATCCTCATGTGGCACCATAATAACGTCAAATGGGACATGTTTGACTCAACAAAAAGGTTCGGTTGTGCTTAACGAAGAAGGAAAACTCGTTTGTACGTTGTAGGCTCAATTGGAGTCCAATTTGGGTGCAATACGAGAATACAAGGATTTGAGTTAGCAAATGGACTCCGTTTGATTTCAATCCTCTCGTGGCAACATAATAACCTCAAATGGGACAAGTTTGACTCAACAAAAAGGTTCGGTTGGGTTTAATGAAAAAGGAAAACTCGTTTCTACGTTGTAGGGTCAATTGGAGGCCAATTTGGGTGCAATCTGAGAATACAATGATTTGAGTGAGCAAATGGACTCCGGTTGATTTCAATCCTCGCATGGCACCATAATAACGTCAAATGGGACAAGTTTGACTCAACAAAAAGGTTCGGTTGGGCTTAACGAAGAAGGAAAACTCGTTTGTACGTTGTAGGCTCAATTGGAGGCCAATTTGGGTGCAATCCGAGAATACAATGATTTGAGTGAGCAAATAGACTCTGTTTGATTTCAATCCTCACGTGGCACCATAATAACGTCAAATGGGACAAGTTTGACTCAATAAAAAGGTTCGGTTGTGCTTAACGAAGAAGGAAAACTCGTTTGTACGTTGTAGGCTCAATTGGAGTCCAATTTGGGTGCAATACGAGAATACAAGGATTTGAGTTAGCAAATGGACTCCGTTTGATTTCAATCCTCTCGTGGAAACATAATAACCTCAAATGGGACAAGTTCGACTCAACAAAATGGTTCGGTTGGGTTTAATGAAAAAGGAAAACTCGTTTGTACGTTGTAGGGTCAATTGGAGGCCAATTTGGGTGCAATCCGAGAATACAATGATTTGAGTGAGCAAATGGACTCCGGTTGATTTCAATCCTCGCGTGGCACCATAATAACGTCAAATGGGACATGTTTGACTCAACAAACAAGTTCGGTTGTGCTTAACGATGAAGGAAAACTCGTTTGTACGTTGTAGGCTCAATTGGAGGCCAATTTGGGTGCAATTTGAGAATACAAGGATTTGAGTGAGTAAATGGACTCCGTTTGATTTCAATCCTCATGTGGCACCATAATAACGTCAAATGGGACATGTTTGACTCAACAAAAAGGTTCGGTTGTGCTTAACGAAGAAGGAAAACTCGTTTGTACGTTGTAGGCTCAATTGGAGTCCAATTTGGGTGCAATACGAGAATACAAGGATTTGAGTTAGCAAATGGACTCCGTTTGATTTCAATCCTCTCGTGGCAACATAATAACCTCAAATGGGACAAGTTTGACTCAACAAAAAGGTTCGGTTGGGTTTAATGAAAAAGGAAAACTCGTTTCTACGTTGTAGGGTCAATTGGAGGCCAATTTGGGTGCAATCTGAGAATACAATGATTTGAGTGAGCAAATGGACTCCGGTTGATTTCAATCCTCGCATGGCACCATAATAACGTCAAATGGGACAAGTTTGACTCAACAAAAAGGTTCGGTTGGGCTTAACGAAGAAGGAAAACTCGTTTGTACGTTGTAGGCTCAATTGGAGGCCAATTTGGGTGCAATCCGAGAATACAAGGATTTGAGTGAGCAAATGGACTCCGTTTGATTTCAATCCTCGCGTGGCACCATAATAACGTTAAATGGGACAATTTTGACTCAACAAAAAGGTTCGGTTGTGCTTAACGAAGAAGGAAAACTCGTTTGTACGTTGTAGGCTCAATTGGAGGCCAATTTGGGTGCAATCCGAGAATACAATGATTTGAGTGAGCAAATGGTCCCCGTTTTATTTCAATCCTTGCGCGGCACCATAATAACGTCAAATGGGACAATTTGACTCAACAAAAGGGTTCGGTTGTGCTTAACGAAGAAGGAAAACTCGTTTGTACGTTGTAGGCTCAATTGGAGTCCAATTTGGGTGCAATACGACAATACAAGGATTTGAGTGAGCAAATGGACTCCGTTTGATTTCAATCCTCTCGTGGAAACATAATAACCTCAAATGGGACAAGTTCGACTCAACAAAATGGTTCGGTTGGGTTTAATGAAAAAGGAAAACTCGTTTGTACGTTGTAGGGTCAATTGGAGGCCAATTTGGGTGCAATCCGAGAATACAATGATTTGAGTGAGCAAATGGACTCCGGTTGATTTCAATCCTCGCGTGGCACCATAATAACGTCAAATGGGACATGTTTGACTCAACAAACAAGTTCGGTTGTGCTTAACGATGAAGGAAAACTCGTTTGTACGTTGTAGGCTCAATTGGAGGCCAATTTGGGTGCAATTTGAGAATACAAGGATTTGAGTGAGTAAATGGACTCCGTTTGATTTCAATCCTCATGTGGCACCATAATAACGTCAAATGGGACATGTTTGACTCAACAAAAAGGTTCGGTTGTGCTTAACGAAGAAGGAAAACTCGTTTGTACGTTGTAGGCTCAATTGGAGTCCAATTTGGGTGCAATACGAGAATACAAGGATTTGAGTTAGCAAATGGACTCCGTTTGATTTCAATCCTCTCGTGGCAACATAATAACCTCAAATGGGACAAGTTTGACTCAACAAAAAGGTTCGGTTGGGTTTAATGAAAAAGGAAAACTCGTTTCTACGTTGTAGGGTCAATTGGAGGCCAATTTGGGTGCAATCTGAGAATACAATGATTTGAGTGAGCAAATGGACTCCGGTTGATTTCAATCCTTGCATGGCACCATAATAACGTCAAATGGGACAAGTTTGACTCAACAAAAAGGTTCGGTTGGGCTTAACGAAGAAGGAAACCTCGTTTGTACGTTGTAGGCTCAATTGGAGGCCAATTTGGGTGCAATCCGAGAATACAATGATTTGAGTGAGCAAATAGACTCTGTTTGATTTCAATCCTCACGTGGCACCATAATAACGTCAAATGGGACAAGTTTGACTCAATAAAAAGGTTCGGTTGTGCTTAACGAAGAAGGAAAACTCGTTTGTACGTTGTAGGCTCAATTGGAGTCCAATTTGGTTGCAATACGAGAATACAAGGATTTGAGTGAGCAAATAGACTCCGTTTGATTTCAATCCTCGCGTGGTACCATAATAACGTCAAATTTGACAAGTTTGACTCAACAAAAAGGTTCGGTTGTGCTTAACGAAGAAGGAAAACTCGTTTGTCCGTTGTAGGCTCAATTGGAGTCCAATTTGGTTGCAATACGAGAATACAAGGATTTGAGTGAGCAAATGGACTCTGTTTGATTTCAAACCTCGCGTGGCACCATAATAACCTCAAATGGGATAATTTTAAATCAACAAAAAGGTTCGGTTGTGTTTAACGAAAAAGGAAAACTCGTTTGTAAGTTGAAGGGTCAATTGGAGGCCAATTTGGGTGCAATCCGAGAATACAAGGATTTGAGTGAGCAAATGGACTCCGTTTGATTTCAATCCTCCCGTGGCACCATAATAACGTCAAATGGGACATGTTTGACTCAACAAACAAGTTCGGTTGTGCTTAACGATGAAGGAAAACTCGTTTGTACGTTGTAGGCTCAATTGGAGGCCAATTTGGGTGCAATCCGAGAATACAAGGATTTGAGTGAGCAAATGGACTCCGTTTGATTTCAATCCTCGCGTGGCACCATAATAACGTCAAATGGGACATGTTTGACTCAACAAAAAGGTTCGGTTGTGCTTCACGAAGAAGGAAAACTCGTTTGTACATTGTAGGCTCAATTGGAGGCCAATTTGGGTGCAATCCGAGAATACAATGATTTGAGTGAGCAAATGGACCCCGTTTGATTTCAATCCTTCCGCGGCACCATAATAACGTCAAATGGGACAAGTTTGACTCAACAAAAAGGTTCGGTTGTGCTTAACGAAGAAGGAAAACTCGTTTGTACATTGTAGGCTCAATTGGAGGCCAATTTGGGTGCAATCCGAGAATACAAGGATTTGAGTGAGCAAATGGTCTCCGTTTGATTTCAATCCTCGCGTGGCACCATAATAACCTCAAATGAGACAATTTTGACTCAACAAAAAGGTTCGGTTGTGCTTAACGAAGAAGGAAAACTCGTTTGTACGTTGTAGGCTCAATTGGAGGCCAATTTGGGTGCAATCCGAGAATACAAGGATTTGAGTGAGCAAATGGACTCCGTTTGATTTCAATCCTCGCGTGGCACCATAATAACGTCAAATGGGACATGTTTGAATCAACAAACAATTTCAGTTGTGCTTAACGATGAAGGAAAACTCGTTTGTACGTTGTAGGCTCAATTGGAGGCCAATTTGGGTGCAATCCGAGAATACAAGGATTTGAGTGAGCAAATGGACTCCGTTTGATTTCAATCCTCGCGTGGCACCATAATAACGTTAAATGGGACAATTTTGACTCAACAAAAAGGTTCGGTTGTGCTTAACGAAGAAGGAAAACTCGTTTGTACGTTGTAGGCTCAATTGGAGGCCAATTTGGGTGCAATCCGAGAATACAATGATTTGAGTGAGCAAATGGTCCCCGTTTTATTTCAATCCTTGCGCGGCACCATAATAACGTCAAATGGGACAATTTGACTCAACAAAAGGGTTCGGTTGTGCTTAACGAAGAAGGAAAACTCGTTTGTACGTTGTAGGCTCAATTGGAGTCCAATTTGGGTGCAATACGACAATACAAGGATTTGAGTGAGCAAATGGACTCCGTTTGATTTCAATCCTCTCGTGGAAACATAATAACCTCAAATGGGACAAGTTTGACTCAACAAAATGGTTCGGTTGGGTTTAATGAAAAAGGAAAACTCGTTTGTACGTTGTAGGGTCAATTGGAGGCCAATTTGGGTGCAATCCGAGAATACAATGATTTGAGTGAGCAAATGGACTCCGGTCGCGTGGCACCATAATAACGTCAAATGGGACATGTTTGACTCAACAAACAAGTTCGGTTGTGCTTAACGATGAAGGAAAACTCGTTTGTACGTTGTAGGCTCAATTGGAGGCCAATTTGGGTGCAATTTGAGAATACAAGGATTTGAGTGAGCAAATGGACTCCGTTTGATTTCAATCCTCACGTGGCACCATAATAACGTCAAATGGGACATGTTTGACTCAACAAAAAGGTTCGGTTGTGCTTAACGAAGAAGGAAAACTCGTTTGTACGTTGTAGGCTCAATTGGAGTCCAATTTGGGTGCAATACGAGAATACAAGGATTTGAGTTAGCAAATGGACTCCGTTTGATTTCAATCCTCTCGTGGCAACATAATAACCTCAAATGGGACAAGTTTGACTCAACAAAAAGGTTCGGTTGGGTTTAATGAAAAAGGAAAACTCGTTTCTACGTTGTAGGGTCAATTGGAGGCCAATTTGGGTGCAATCTGAGAATACAATGATTTGAGTGAGCAAATGGACTCCGGTTGATTTCAATCCTTGCATGGCACCATAATAACGTCAAATGGGGCAAGTTTGACTCAACAAAAAGGTTCGGTTGGGCTTAACGAAGAAGGAAAACTCGTTTGTACGTTGTAGGCTAAATTGGAGGCCAATTTGGGAGCAATCTGAGAATACAAGGATTTGAGTGAGCAAATAGACTCCGTTTGATTTCAATTCTCGCGTGGTACCATAATAACGTCAAATTTGACAAGTTTGACTCAACAAAAAGGTTCGGTTGTGCTTAACGAAGAAGGAAAACTCGTTTGTCCGTTGTAGGCTCAATTGGAGTCCAATTTGGTTGCAATACGAGAATACAAGGATTTGAGTGAGCAAATGGACTCTGTTTGATTTCAAACCTCGCGTGGCACCATAATAACCTCAAATGGGATAATTTTAAATCAACAAAAAGGTTCGATTGTGTTTAACGAAAAAGGAAAACTCGTTTGTAAGTTGAAGGGTCAATTGGAGGCCAATTTGGGTGCAATCCGAGAATACAAGGATTTGAGTGAGCAAATGGACTCCGGTTGATTTCAATCCACGCGTGGCACCATAATAACGTCAAATGGGACAAGTTTGACTCAACAAAAAGGTTCGGTTGTGCTTAACGAAGAAAGAAAACCCGTTCGTACGTTGTAGGCTCAATTGGAGGCCAATTTGGGTGCAATCCGAGAATACAAGGATTTGAGTGAGCAAATGGACTCCGTTTGATTTCAATCCTCCTGTAGCACCATAATAACGTCAAATGGGACATGTTTGACTCAACAAACAATTTCAGTTGTGCTTAACGATGAAGGAAAACTCGTTTGTACGTTGTAGGCTCAATTGGAGGCCAATTTGGGTGCAATCCGAGAATACAAGGATTTGAGTGAGCAAATGGTCTCCATTTGATTTCAATCCTCGCGTGGCACCATAATAACCTCAAATGAGACAATTTTGACTCAACAAAAAGGTTCGGTTGTGCTTAACGAAGAAGGAAAACTCGTTTGTACGTTGTAGGCTCAATTGGAGGCCAATTTGGGTGCAATCCGAGAATACAAGGATTTGAGTGAGCAAATGGACTCCGTTTGATTTCAATCCTCGCGTGGCACCATAATAACGTCAAATGGGACATGTTTGAATCAACAAACAATTTCAGTTGTGCTTAACGATGAAGGAAAACTCGTTTGTACGTTGTAGGCTCAATTGGAGGCCAATTTGGGTGCAATCCGAGAATACAAGGATTTGAGTGAGCAAATGGACTCCGTTTGATTTCAATCCTCGCGTGGCACCATAATAACGTTAAATGGGACAATTTTGACTCAACAAAAAGGTTCGGTTGTGCTTAACGAAGAAGGAAAACTCGTTTGTACGTTGTAGGCTCAATTGGAGGCCAATTTGGGTGCAATCCGAGAATACAATGATTTGAGTGAGCAAATGGTCCCCGTTTTATTTCAATCCTTGCGCGGCACCATAATAACGTCAAATGGGACAATTTGACTCAACAAAAGGGTTCGGTTGTGCTTAACGAAGAAGGAAAACTCGTTTGTACGTTGTAGGCTCAATTGGAGTCCAATTTGGGTGCAATACGACAATACAAGGATTTGAGTGAGCAAATGGACTCCGTTTGATTTCAATCCTCTCGTGGAAACATAATAACCTCAAATGGGACAAGTTTGACTCAACAAAATGGTTCGGTTGGGTTTAATGAAAAAGGAAAACTCGTTTGTACGTTGTAGGGTCAATTGGAGGCCAATTTGGGTGCAATCCGAGAATACAATGATTTGAGTGAGCAAATGGACTCCGGTTGATTTCAATCCTCGCGTGGCACCATAATAACGTCAAATGGGACATGTTTGACTCAACAAACAAGTTCGGTTGTGCTTAACGATGAAGGAAAACTCGTTTGTACGTTGTAGGCTCAATTGGAGGCCAATTTGGGTGCAATTTGAGAATACAAGGATTTGAGTGAGCAAATGGACTCCGTTTGATTTCAATCCTCACGTGGCACCATAATAACGTCAAATGGGACATGTTTGACTCAACAAAAAGGTTCGGTTGTGCTTAACGAAGAAGGAAAACTCGTTTGTACGTTGTAGGCTCAATTGGAGTCCAATTTGGGTGCAATACGAGAATACAAGGATTTGAGTTAGCAAATGGACTCCGTTTGATTTCAATCCTCTCGTGGCAACATAATAACCTCAAATGGGACAAGTTTGACTCAACAAAAAGGTTCGGTTGGGTTTAATGAAAAAGGAAAACTCGTTTCTACGTTGTAGGGTCAATTGGAGGCCAATTTGGGTGCAATCTGAGAATACAATGATTTGAGTGAGCAAATGGACTCCGGTTGATTTCAATCCTTGCATGGCACCATAATAACGTCAAATGGGGCAAGTTTGACTCAACAAAAAGGTTCGGTTGGGCTTAACGAAGAAGGAAAACTCGTTTGTACGTTGTAGGCTAAATTGGAGGCCAATTTGGGAGCAATCTGAGAATACAAGGATTTGAGTGAGCAAATAGACTCCGTTTGATTTCAATCCTCGCGTGGTACCATAATAACGTCAAATTTGACAAGTTTGACTCAACAAAAAGGTTCGGTTGTGCTTAACGAAGAAGGAAAACTCGTTTGTCCGTTGTAGGCTCAATTGGAGTCCAATTTGGTTGCAATACGAGAATACAAGGATTTGAGTGAGCAAATGGACTCTGTTTGATTTCAAACCTCGCGTGGCACCATAATAACCTCAAATGGGATAATTTTAAATCAACAAAAAGGTTCGATTGTGTTTAACGAAAAAGGAAAACTCGTTTGTAAGTTGAAGGGTCAATTGGAGGCCAATTTGGGTGCAATCCGAGAATACAAGGATTTGAGTGAGCAAATGGACTCCGGTTGATTTCAATCCACGCGTGGCACCATAATAACGTCAAATGGGACAAGTTTGACTCAACAAAAAGGTTCGGTTGTGCTTAACGAAGAAAGAAAACCCGTTCGTACGTTGTAGGCTCAATTGGAGGCCAATTTGGGTGCAATCCGAGAATACAAGGATTTGAGTGAGCAAATGGACTCCGTTTGATTTCAATCCTCCTGTAGCACCATAATAACGTCAAATGGGACATGTTTGACTCAACAAACAATTTCAGTTGTGCTTAACGATGAAGGAAAACTCGTTTGTACGTTGTAGGCTCAATTGGAGGCCAATTTGGGTGCAATCCGAGAATACAAGGATTTGAGTGAGCAAATGGTCTCCATTTGATTTCAATCCTCGCGTGGCACCATAATAACCTCAAATGAGACAATTTTGACTCAACAAAAAGGTTCGGTTGTGCTTAACGAAGAAGGAAAACTCGTTTGTACGTTGTAGGCTCAATTGGAGGCCAATTTGGGTGCAATCCGAGAATACAAGGATTTGAGTGAGCAAATGGACTCCGTTTGATTTCAATCCTCGCGTGGCACCATAATAACGTCAAATGGGACATGTTTGAATCAACAAAAAATTTCAGTTGTGCTTAACGATGAAGGAAAACTCGTTTGTACGTTGTAGGCTCAATTGGAGGCCAATTTGGGTGCAATCCGAGAATACAAGGATTTGAGTGAGCAAATGGACTCCGTTTGATTTCAATCCTCGCGTGGCACCATAATAACGTTAAATGGGACAATTTTGACTCAACAAAAAGGTTCGGTTGTGCTTAACGAAGAAGGAAAACTCGTTTGTACGTTGTAGGCTCAATTGGAGGCCAATTTGGGTGCAATCCGAGAATACAATGATTTGAGTGAGCAAATGGTCCCCGTTTTATTTCAATCCTTGCGCGGCACCATAATAACGTCAAATGGGACAATTTGACTCAACAAAAGGGTTCGGTTGTGCTTAACGAAGAAGGAAAACTCGTTTGTACGTTGTAGGCTCAATTGGAGTCCAATTTGGGTGCAATACGACAATACAAGGATTTGAGTGAGCAAATGGACTCCGTTTGATTTCAATCCTCTCGTGGAAACATAATAACCTCAAATGGGACAAGTTTGACTCAACAAAATGGTTCGGTTGGGTTTAATGAAAAAGGAAAACTCGTTTGTACGTTGTAGGGTCAATTGGAGGCCAATTTGGGTGCAATCCGAGAATACAATGATTTGAGTGAGCAAATGGACTCCGGTTGATTTCAATCCTCGCGTGGCACCATAATAACGTCAAATGGGACATGTTTGACTCAACAAACAAGTTCGGTTGTGCTTAACGATGAAGGAAAACTCGTTTGTACGTTGTAGGCTCAATTGGAGGCCAATTTGGGTGCAATTTGAGAATACAAGGATTTGAGTGAGCAAATGGACTCCGTTTGATTTCAATCCTCACGTGGCACCATAATAACGTCAAATGGGACATGTTTGACTCAACAAAAAGGTTCGGTTGTGCTTAACGAAGAAGGAAAACTCGTTTGTACGTTGTAGGCTCAATTGGAGTCCAATTTGGGTGCAATACGAGAATACAAGGATTTGAGTTAGCAAATGGACTCCGTTTGATTTCAATCCTCTCGTGGCAACATAATAACCTCAAATGGGACAAGTTTGACTCAACAAAAAGGTTCGGTTGGGTTTAATGAAAAAGGAAAACTCGTTTCTACGTTGTAGGGTCAATTGGAGGCCAATTTGGGTGCAATCTGAGAATACAATGATTTGAGTGAGCAAATGGACTCCGGTTGATTTCAATCCTTGCATGGCACCATAATAACGTCAAATGGGGCAAGTTTGACTCAACAAAAAGGTTCGGTTGGGCTTAACGAAGAAGGAAAACTCGTTTGTACGTTGTAGGCTAAATTGGAGGCCAATTTGGGAGCAATCTGAGAATACAAGGATTTGAGTGAGCAAATAGACTCCGTTTGATTTCAATCCTCGCGTGGTACCATAATAACGTCAAATTTGACAAGTTTGACTCAACAAAAAGGTTCGGTTGTGCTTAACGAAGAAGGAAAACTCGTTTGTCCGTTGTAGGCTCAATTGGAGTCCAATTTGGTTGCAATACGAGAATACAAGGATTTGAGTGAGCAAATGGACTCTGTTTGATTTCAAACCTCGCGTGGCACCATAATAACCTCAAATGGGATAATTTTAAATCAACAAAAAGGTTCGGTTGTGTTTAACGAAAAAGGAAAACTCGTTTGTAAGTTGAAGGGTCAATTGGAGGCCAATTTGGGTGCAATCCGAGAATACAAGGATTTGAGTGAGAAAATGGACTCCGGTTGATTTCAATCCACGCGTGGCACCATAATAACGTCAAATGGGACAAGTTTGACTCAACAAAAAGGTTCGGTTGTGCTTAACGAAGAAAGAAAACCCGTTCGTACGTTGTAGGCTCAATTGGAGGCCAATTTGGGTGCAATCCGAGAATACAAGGATTTGAGTGAGCAAATGGACTCCGTTTGATTTCAATCCTCCTGTAGCACCATAATAACGTCAAATGGGACATGTTTGACTCAACAAACAATTTCAGTTGTGCTTAACGATGAAGGAAAACTCGTTTGTACGTTGTAGGCTCAATTGGAGGCCAATTTGGGTGCAATCCGAGAATACAAGGATTTGAGTGAGCAAATGGTCTCCATTTAATTTCAATCCTCGCGTGGCACCATAATAACCTCAAATGAGACAATTTTGACTCAACAAAAAGGTTCGGTTGTGCTTAACGAAGAAGGAAAACTCGTTTGTACGTTGTAGGCTCAATTGGAGGCCAATTTGGGTGCAATCCGAGAATACAAGGATTTGAGTGAGCAAATGGACTCCGTTTGATTTCAATCCTCGCGTGGCACCATAATAACGTCAAATGGGACATGTTTGAATCAACAAACAATTTCAGTTGTGCTTAACGATGAAGGAAAACTCGTTTGTACGTTGTAGGCTCAATTGGAGGCCAATTTGGGTGCAATCCGAGAATACAAGGATTTGAGTGAGCAAATGGACTCCGTTTGATTTCAATCCTCGCGTGGCACCATAATAACGTTAAATGGGACAATTTTGACTCAACAAAAAGGTTCGGTTGTGCTTAACGAAGAAGGAAAACTCGTTTGTACGTTGTAGGCTCAATTGGAGGCCAATTTGGGTGCAATCCGAGAATACAATGATTTGAGTGAGCAAATGGTCCCCGTTTTATTTCAATCCTTGCGCGGCACCATAATAACGTCAAATGGGACAATTTGACTCAACAAAAGGGTTCGGTTGTGCTTAACGAAGAAGGAAAACTCGTTTGTACGTTGTAGGCTCAATTGGAGTCCAATTTGGGTGCAATACGTCAATACAAGGATTTGAGTGAGCAAATGGACTCCGTTTGATTTCAATCCTCTCGTGGAAACATAATAACCTCAAATGGGACAAGTTCGACTCAACAAAATGGTTCGGTTGGGTTTAATGAAAAAGGAAAACTCGTTTGTACGTTGTAGGGTCAATTGGAGGCCAATTTGGGTGCAATCCGAGAATACAATGATTTGAGTGAGCAAATGGACTCCGGTTGATTTCAATCCTCGCGTGGCACCATAATAACGTCAAATGGGACATGTTTGACTCAACAAACAAGTTCGGTTGTGCTTAACGATGAAGGAAAACTCGTTTGTACGTTGTAGGCTCAATTGGAGGCCAATTTGGGTGCAATTTGAGAATACAAGGATTTGAGTGAGTAAATGGACTCCGTTTGATTTCAATCCTCATGTGGCACCATAATAACGTCAAATGGGACATGTTTGACTCAACAAAAAGGTTCGGTTGTGCTTAACGAAGAAGGAAAACTCGTTTGTACGTTGTAGGCTCAATTGGAGTCCAATTTGGGTGCAATACGAGAATACAAGGATTTGAGTTAGCAAATGGACTCCGTTTGATTTCAATCCTCTCGTGGCAACATAATAACCTCAAATGGGACAAGTTTGACTCAACAAAAAGGTTCGGTTGGGTTTAATGAAAAAGGAAAACTCGTTTCTACGTTGTAGGGTCAATTGGAGGCCAATTTGGGTGCAATCTGAGAATACAATGATTTGAGTGAGCAAATGGACTCCGGTTGATTTCAATCCTCGCATGGCACCATAATAACGTCAAATGGGACAAGTTTGACTCAACAAAAAGGTTCGGTTGGGCTTAACGAAGAAGGAAAACTCGTTTGTACGTTGTAGGCTCAATTGGAGGCCAATTTGGGTGCAATCCGAGAATACAATGATTTGAGTGAGCAAATAGACTCTGTTTGATTTCAATCCTCACGTGGCACCATAATAACGTCAAATGGGACAAGTTTGACTCAATAAAAAGGTTCGGTTGTGCTTAACGAAGAAGGAAAACTCGTTTGTACGTTGTAGGCTCAATTGGAGTCCAATTTGGTTGCAATACGAGAATACAAGGATTTGAGTGAGCAAATGGACTCTGTTTGATTTCAAACCTCACGTGGCACCATAATAACCTCAAATGGGATAATTTTAAATCAACAAAAAGTTCGGTTGTGTTTAACGAAAAAGGAAAACTCGTTTGTAAGTTGAAGGGTCAATTGGAGGCCAATTTGGGTGCAATCCGAGAATACAAGGATTTGAGTGAGCAAATGGACTCCAGTTGATTTCAATCCACGCGTGGCACCATAATAACGTCAAATGGGACAAGTTTGACTCAACAAAAAGGTTCGGTTGTGCTTAACGAAGAAAGAAAACTCGTTCGTACGTTGTAGGCTCAATTGGAGGCCAATTTGGGTGCAATCCGAGAATACAAGGATTTGAGTGAGCAAATGGACTCCGTTTGATTTCAATCCTCGCGTGGCACCATAATAACGTCAAATGGGACATGTTTGACTCAACAAACAAGTTCGGTTGTGCTTAACGAAGAAGGAAAACTCGTTTGTACGTTGTAGGCTCAATTGGAGGCCAATTTGGGTGCAATCCGAGAATACAATGATTTGAGTGAGCAAATGGACCCCGTTTGATTTCAATCCTTCCGCGGCACCATAATAACGTCAAATGGGACAAGTTTGACTCAACAAAAAGGTTCGGTTGTGCTTAACGAAGAAGGAAAACTCGTTTGTACGTTGTAGGCTCAATTGGAGGCCAATTTGGGTGCAATCCGAGAATACAAGGATTTGAGTGAGCAAATGGACTCCGTTTGATTTCAATCCTCGCGTGGCACCATAATAACGTCAAATGGGACATGTTTGACTCAACAAAAAGGTTCGGTTGTGCTTCACGAAGAAGGAAAACTCGTTTGTACATTGTAGGCTCAATTGGAGGCCAATTTGGGTGCAATCCGAGAATACAATGATTTGAGTGAGCAAATGGACCCCGTTTGATTTCAATCCTTCCGCGGCACCATAATAACGTCAAATGGGACGAGTTTGACTCAACAAAAAGGTTCGGTTGTGCTTAACGAAGAAGGAAAACTCGTTTGTACGTTGTAGGCTCAATTGGAGGCCAATTTGGGTGCAATCCGAGAATACAAGGATTTGAGTGAGCAAATGGACTCCGTTTGATTTCAATCCTCGCGTGCCACCATAATAACGTCAAATGGGACATGTTTGACTCAACAAACAAGTTCGGTTGTGCTTAACGATGAAGGAAAACTCGTTTGTACGTTGTAGGCTCAATTGGAGTCCAATTTGGGTGCAATACGAGAATACAAGGATTTGAGTTAGCAAATGGACTCCGTTTGATTTCAATCCTCTCGTGGCAACATAATAACCTCAAATGGGACAAGTTTGACTCAACAAAAAGGTTCGGTTGTGCTTAACGAAGAAGGAAAACTCGTTTGTACGTTGTAGGCTCAATTGGAGTCCAATTTGGGTGCAATACGAGAATACAAGGATTTGAGTTAGCAAATGGACTCCGTTTGATTTCAATCCTCTCGTGGCAACATAATAACCTCAAATGGGACAAGTTTGACTCAACAAAAAGGTTCGGTTGGGTTTAATGAAAAAGGAAAACTCGTTTCTACGTTGTAGGGTCAATTGGAGGCCAATTTGGGTGCAATCTGAGAATACAATGATTTGAGTGAGCAAATGGACTCCGGTTGATTTCAATCCTCGCATGGCACCATAATAACGTCAAATGGGACAAGTTTGACTCAACAAAAAGGTTCGGTTGGGCTTAACGAAGAAGGAAAACTCGTTTGTACGTTGTAGGCTCAATTGGAGGCCAATTTGGGTGCAATCCGAGAATACAATGATTTGAGTGAGCAAATAGACTCTGTTTGATTTCAATCCTCACGTGGCACCATAATAACGTCAAATGGGACAAGTTTGACTCAATAAAAAGGTTCGGTTGTGCTTAACGAAGAAGGAAAACTCGTTTGTACGTTGTAGGCTCAATTGGAGTCCAATTTGGTTGCAATACGAGAATACAAGGATTTGAGTGAGCAAATGGACTCTGTTTGATTTCAAACCTCACGTGGCACCATAATAACCTCAAATGGGATAATTTTAAATCAACAAAAAGTTCGGTTGTGTTTAACGAAAAAGGAAAACTCGTTTGTAAGTTGAAGGGTCAATTGGAGGCCAATTTGGGTGCAATCCGAGAATACAAGGATTTGAGTGAGCAAATGGACTCCGGTTGATTTCAATCCACGCGTGGCACCATAATAACGTCAAATGGGACAAGTTTGACTCAACAAAAAGGTTCGGTTGTGCTTAACGAAGAAAGAAAACCCGTTCGTACGTTGTAGGCTCAATTGGAGGCCAATTTGGGTGCAATCCGAGAATACAAGGATTTGAGTGAGCAAATGGACTCCGTTTGATTTCAATCCTCCTGTAGCACCATAATAACGTCAAATGGGACATGTTTGACTCAACAAACAATTTCAGTTGTGCTTAACGATGAAGGAAAACTCGTTTGTACGTTGTAGGCTCAATTGGAGGCCAATTTGGGTGCAATCCGAGAATACAAGGATTTGAGTGAGCAAATGGTCTCCATTTGATTTCAATCCTCGCGTGGCACCATAATAACCTCAAATGAGACAATTTTGACTCAACAAAAAGGTTCGGTTGTGCTTAACGAAGAAGGAAAACTCGTTTGTACGTTGTAGGCTCAATTGGAGGCCAATTTGGGTGCAATCCGAGAATACAAGGATTTGAGTGAGCAAATGGACTCCGTTTGATTTCAATCCTCGCGTGGCACCATAATAACGTCAAATGGGACATGTTTGAATCAACAAACAATTTCAGTTGTGCTTAACGATGAAGGAAAACTCGTTTGTACGTTGTAGGCTCAATTGGAGGCCAATTTGGGTGCAATCCGAGAATACAAGTATTTGAGTGAGCAAATGGACTCCGTTTGATTTCAATCCTCGCGTGGCACCATAATAACGTTAAATGGGACAATTTTGACTCAACAAAAAGGTTCGGTTGTGCTTAACGAAGAAGGAAAACTCGTTTGTACGTTGTAGGCTCAATTGGAGGCCAATTTGGGTGCAATCCGAGAATACAATGATTTGAGTGAGCAAATGGTCCCCGTTTTATTTCAATCCTTGCGCGGCACCATAATAACGTCAAATGGGACAATTTGACTCAACAAAAGGGTTCGGTTGTGCTTAACGAAGAAGGAAAACTCGTTTGTACGTTGTAGGCTCAATTGGAGTCCAATTTGGGTGCAATACGACAATACAAGGATTTGAGTGAGCAAATGGATTCCGTTTGATTTCAATCCTCTCGTGGAAACATAATAACCTCAAATGGGACAAGTTCGACTCAACAAAATGGTTCGGTTGGGTTTAATGAAAAAGGAAAACTCGTTTGTACGTTGTAGGGTCAATTGGAGGCCAATTTGGGTGCAATCCGAGAATACAATGATTTGAGTGAGCAAATGGACTCCGGTTGATTTCAATCCTCGCGTGGCACCATAATAACGTCAAATGGGACATGTTTGACTCAACAAACAAGTTCGGTTGTGCTTAACGATGAAGGAAAACTCGTTTGTACGTTGTAGGCTCAATTGGAGGCCAATTTGGGTGCAATTTGAGAATACAAGGATTTGAGTGAGCAAATGGACTCCGTTTGATTTCAATCCTCACGTGGCACCATAATAACGTCAAATGGGACATGTTTGACTCAACAAAAAGGTTCGGTTGTGCTTAACGAAGAAGGAAAACTCGTTTGTACGTTGTAGGCTCAATTGGAGTCCAATTTGGGTGCAATACGAGAATACAAGGATTTGAGTTAGCAAATGGACTCCGTTTGATTTCAATCCTCTCGTGGCAACATAATAACCTCAAATGGGACAAGTTTGACTCAACAAAAAGGTTCGGTTGGGTTTAATGAAAAAGGAAAACTCGTTTCTACGTTGTAGGGTCAATTGGAGGCCAATTTGGGTGCAATCTGAGAATACAATGATTTGAGTGAGCAAATGGACTCCGGTTGATTTCAATCCTCGCATGGCACCATAATAACGTCAAATGGGACAAGTTTGACTCAACAAAAAGGTTCGGTTGGGCTTAACGAAGAAGGAAAACTCGTTTGTACGTTGTAGGCTCAATTGGAGGCCAATTTGGGTGCAATCCGAGAATACAATGATTTGAGTGAGCAAATAGACTCTGTTTGATTTCAATCCTCACGTGGCACCATAATAACGTCAAATGGGACAAGTTTGACTCAATAAAAAGGTTCGGTTGTGCTTAACGAAGAAGGAAAACTCGTTTGTACGTTGTAGGCTCAATTGGAGTCCAATTTGGTTGCAATACGAGAATACAAGGATTTGAGTGAGCAAATGGACTCTGTTTGATTTCAAACCTCACGTGGCACCATAATAACCTCAAATGGGATAATTTTAAATCAACAAAAAGTTCGGTTGTGTTTAACGAAAAAGGAAAACTCGTTTGTAAGTTGAAGGGTCAATTGGAGGCCAATTTGGGTGCAATCCGAGAATACAAGGATTTGAGTGAGCAAATGGACTCCAGTTGATTTCAATCCACGCGTGGCACCATAATAACGTCAAATGGGACAAGTTTGACTCAACAAAAAGGTTCGGTTGTGCTTAACGAAGAAAGAAAACTCGTTCGTACGTTGTAGGCTCAATTGGAGGCCAATTTGGGTGCAATCCGAGAATACAAGGATTTGAGTGAGCAAATGGACTCCGTTTGATTTCAATCCTCGCGTGGCACCATAATAACGTCAAATGGGACATGTTTGACTCAACAAACAAGTTCGGTTGTGCTTAACGAAGAAGGAAAACTCGTTTGTACGTTGTAGGCTCAATTGGAGGCCAATTTGGGTGCAATCCGAGAATACAATGATTTGAGTGAGCAAATGGACCCCGTTTGATTTCAATCCTTCCG
>CAUVZN010000005.1:0-148488 GCA_963556465.1 Berberis vulgaris | reverse complement strand
GATCTCGCTTAGAATCTTACTCGTCCATGACTGATTCTTCTTTAGCACTTGGCTCTCTTTGAAACCCAATGCTTGATTGGACTAAGAGGTGCGCAAATGGACCTTGGGCTTGCTATAGTCCAGAGGTTTGTATTCAGACCTTATCGTCTCGAGCCAAACTCCGAGATTCTTACCGCTTTGGGCTCGCATAATCTGGGTTTAAGCATCTGACTTACAGGCTGAATAGTAATTAACTTGGATCAAGCTTGTGCCTGATTTAGGTCAGGCTTGGCATTTTCCCATTAGGAGTATGTGTGCCAAGTGTCTAGCTATGGTTAGGTGATTGTTTTAATGTCTGATCAGGCATGAATAGCCAACCTTGTTGTTGAGTTACATGCTTACAGTCTAGTATCTGAATTTGGATAACATAACAACAATTTTTGGGATTGCAAATTGATTGCGAATGAAATCAGCAAGTGGCTACTACAAACAATTGCTCGAACTTCTAAACATGGGATACCCTAACATAGCATAATATATATTAAACAAACATAAGGTCTAAAAGACTACAACAATCACACATAGTACCTAATTTACATCATTTACATAAAAACATCAAGTAGCAACCCTAATATGCCCATAGCCCAAACATCCAACATCATATGATGATTCAAGCCTTGACGCGGGGCAGTATCAAAACATGCAACAGACATGACTCGGGTTTTTTTTGTGCCAATCAGTCTGCTGGAAAGTTTGATCCTACATAGCCTGAGTGATTGGAGACGTTCCAAAAGGCTATGACATAGGTTCGTTAGTAGCTGGAATTGCGGGCTCTTGACTTGTTTCTGCTTAGAGCTTGTATAACCAAATCAGTCACATTGAACTATGAGATTCATAATATGATAAATTTGATGTTGGTCTCTTGTACAAATATGACAAATGGTTTTAGTTCATTTTTAAATTTAATTAGATTTTGATGCATCGCTATTTGTTAAAAAAAAGAAACTCTATATATGTTACATAATAGAAAAGTCAGTATAGAATATGTTAAGAAAGTCAGAATAAAATAAGAAGTCTTAGGTTTCTTGTTCCCACAAGGTTAAGTCAGAGTTAGCTTATATAAGCTTGTATTCAGTCAAGGAATTACGATAACAATTCAATACAGTTGTACTTTTATTTTCTTAACATGGTATCAGAGCGACTTTCTCTGGTGAACTAAACCCTAGCCGCCGCGCTATCATCTTTTTCCATTCACGTCATCACAACGTGCTTAGCCAAGCTCTTACCGGCAGCCAATTGTTTCATCTCATCTGCACTTGTCTCCAACAAGAACAGAGAGACCACCGTCTCTCCATTGTTCTCAATACCGCAACGCCTTTCGCCAACACCCAACTTTGCAAGAAAACACAGCAGCGCACCTACCCTCTTATGTTTTTCTATCTCTGGCATGAAACTCCCTCCTTGACTATGATTTGTTAAGGAAGAGAGCGACTGTGTGAAGATAGTCTCTCTGGCTTACAATCTCTCATTCATTGGCTACTAATTCAAGAAGAACTCGTCTTCGTTTTTGTTGCTGCTTGTGAAGGAGACCGTGTGAACACTACAACAATTAAGTAATTTTTCAAGAAAAATTTCCTTGAAAAAAATTAAAATTTTGTTGGAAAAAACTTTTAACAAGGAAAAAATTCATTATTGGGTTCCTAGAGGCATCCCCGTAGCTAAATGTTTTTACCAATAATTAATTTTTTTGTTGGTAAAACGAATGATAAGTCAAGGAAATATGGTGTTGGTAATAATGACAACTACCAACAAAATTCGTTGGTAAAAATCAAATATTTTTACCTACAATTTATTTTGTTGTAAGAAACTTTTATTTACCTATGATTTTTTTCTCGAAAAATCTTAGAATCTTCAAGGAAAATTGTCGTGCGAAAAGGTAGTTACATTTATCATAAAACTTTTTCGTTCGTAAAATGAATATATACCAACGAAAGTTGTCATATGTACCATTAATAATTACCAAGGAAATTATTTTCAATGAAAAAAATTATATACCAAAATGATCATTTTCGACTCTTATAGGAGTCAATCTACCACCCAAACTCTTAGGACACTACTCTTGGTGGTAAGACTCAACTATGGAAATTTGTATATGATTTTATTTATTTTTAAAACTCTTAGGACACTACTCTTGGTGGTAAGACCCAACTATGGAAATTCGTATAAGATTTTATTTATTTTTAATCTCAACGGTAATCAAATTTTTGACTATAGTAAAATCTATTGCAATCTTTACCAGTTGAGCTATTTGAATAATTGTGTTGTGTGAAACAACTTTATAGCTTACTAAATCAAATTACTCTTCTTTTGGAATAAAAAATCATTGTTACGTATATAATAGGGACCAATAAATAAGATTTTGTCACTATCAATTATGACTAAATATTTTCACGACTATAAGTTTCATGTGAAATATTTATCACTTTCAGCAATGAAAAAAATTTGACAATAACACCATTATAACACCATTTCATTGCTAGATATATCATTGAAATTGGTTATATTCTCAATGAAATAAAATTAAATTATTGAAAATAAAAAAAAAAGAGTTCATGGAAATTTTATCAATCTTTAGCAATGAAATAAATTGTTTTCTATAATATTATAATTAATAATAAAATAATATTTTATTGTTAAAGAAATTTTATTTGATTTTTCAAATGACATAATATCATTACTACTAATAAAAAATTTCAACGAACTAATATTTTTCCACTCTAAAAAAGTTAGGAGCTATAAACATAAATAAATTTCATGAAAAAATTTCTTTATAAGTAACCAAATAAATCGTTGTAATAACATAATAATTAATTATATAAAATTAGTTTCATTGTTGAAGAGACACAAACAAGTGTTATATTGCATTTACCAAGAAAATGCTTGTCAATAATATTAATCTTTATTAACAATGAAACAATTTATTGCAAATGACATCATAATTATTAACAAACTAAAATTTCGTTGATATAGATTTATTTTGTTGCTAAATAATGTTGGTGGAAAATTGGTTTTGGAAGGAATATTTTTCGCCAACTCTTTATCAAATAAAAACTAGCCAACAATTTCGTTACAAAAAGTGACAACTGTATGGCTTTTCTAATGAAATTTATTAATAACATATTAATAAGGAAAATAAAATTTGTGAGTAAATAACACATTTCTTGTAGTGAGTATACCAATTTCCAACAAAATAATGATTTGTCGCTATAAATTTTAGTGAGCTTTAACGAGAAACAAATTTTCATGAAAGTAATTATCACTTTTTACCTAGAAAATAATTTGCTATCAACAAGGTTATAATTACCAACAAAATTTTATTTCCTTGTCTGATAAAATAAAAGACGTTGCTGATAGTGTAACAATTTTCAACGAAATATTACTTTGTTGCTATAAATTAATAAACGAGCTTTAACAAGAAAAAAATTAATGAAAAAATTATCAATCAATATCAACGAACCGAATCATTACCAATAATGTGATTATTATCTAGGAAAACATATTTATTTACTAAAGAGAGATGAATAAATGTTAATATTCTCTTAACAAAAAAAGTAATTTGTTATAAAAATTAGTCTTCTTTAGCAACAAAATATTTCATTCCAGATGATGTCATAATTACTAAAGAACTAATATTTTGTGGCCATAAAAAATATTTCACTGTTAAATCAATTCGGCGGGAAATTAGGCTTGGAGGGAATGCTTCCCGCCACCTATTTAACAAGGAAAGTTTTCCACAAAATATATTTTGTTGGAAAAAAAAAGTAACAAGTTTATGGCTTTTTCAATGAATTTTTTTTTCGTTGACAATGATACCCTATTAACAAGAAAATTGAAATTCGTAGAAATTTTTTTGTTAGTAAATGACAGATTTCTTGTAGTGGAAGGGGTGTGAAAAGACTTTTGTTATCTGCTATTGGGCATTAAGAGAAGTGAGTTGGGCATGAAAAACTCGTCCTGCTATTGGCACAAAGGTGGCTGCAGTTGTTCTCTTTCTCTGCTATTGCGGATTCGTGAGGAGAAATTACTTCTTACTGCTGCTAATTTGTGAGGTGAATTGATCGTCTTCTTGGCTGCGAGTGAATCTTGCTAGTGGCGTGAGGGTTGGCTTTTGAGGCGAATCCTCTCCTTGCTTCTTGCTGCTCTGCGTGAACATCGTGATTGCTCGAAGAAGATCCAAGACCCGTTCGTGACATGTCCTTGCTCTATTGTCTGTTTCAGATTGCTCGGCCAATGTAGCTACAACAGGACGAAGTCTTGTAGCGAATTTGATCAGTTATTTGGGAGGACAAAGTCTTTGTTTATTCTTCCTCTCTCTTATTTGGATCAATTTTTCGTGAGGAAGAAGGTGCTTCTTTGGGAGGGAAATAACTGATTTAAAAAATCAGTTATTTGCACCCTAACCGATAGTTAATTCAACCCTAGCCCGAGAAAAAAAAAAAAAAACTATTTGGACCCCAGAGTTTAGTCAGATCCATTAGTACACTACGTAGCCGCTGCCACCATGGGCCACAATACAAGCAGTGGTTCCAACACCACCACGCCACCATATAACAATCCTCATAATCCATACTTTCTTTACTACTCCGATCAACCTGGAATGACTCTTGTTTCACAGCCGCTTACTCCCACAATTACAACATATAGAGTCGAGCGATGATCATGGCTCTCAAAACAAAAAACAAATCATTTTTTAGGGTCACTTTACTTGCATAAAGTCATTGCTTCGTGTTTCGCTTTTCGCTTAAAGCCAAGTCATGGCAAATCTCACGCTTTGACTACCTTGATTAATAGAGAAATTTGGGTATCATTTGTTGAGAAATCATTTATTCCAATAAAAAGAAGAATTTATAAGCTTTTAGTGTATGGTAGACAATTTATTTGGAACCTAAGGATGTTTATTATTTTTGATATTTTTTGAAATCCCCAATATTGGAAGCGTTTATTTTAATGATTTTGGTGGTGAGTTGATAACTTAATGTGACCATATTGAATTGGTTGGCAATTTAAAAACAAACATAGGTAAAAATTAATAGTGGTTGGTCAATGAATAAATATTAACAGAAACTGATGAAACTATATTGATTGATTGTATTAAAAAAAAATTAGTATCTCTCTTACAATTCAAAGAGGCGTTTTCCTGTTCATAGGCACTGTAGAGAGTCTGTATGTCCTACGTGGCAAAGTTGTATCTTTGGCAAAACTTAATTGAAACATTTTACCCCCGATGATTTCCTCACCCTCTCCACACCTCCTCCTCACAAGCATGTCCTTTCCCCTTCTCTTCCTCTGCGATTCCAATTCTCTAGCCCGCCACAACCCACCTTCCTTTTTCTTCTCCCTAGATTCTTCATCTCACTCTGCCAAAGGGGGAAGAAGGGTTTTGGTTTGTTTCTTGCAACAACCACTTTCTTTCTTCAACCCTAAACTCTTCTCCATTACCCCCCAACTTTTTTCTTCTCGATTCCTTCTCTCCTTTCCCTCTCTGTTCTCCTCCTTATACTCTGTAACTTTTCCTCCATTCTCCAACAAGTTGGGGCCGGGGAGTCACCAAAACCTCCTCAAAACCCTGATGAACCCGAGAAAGAAAGCTCTGGACCCAAACCCTCCCTCAATCAAGATGAGATTCTCAGAGTTCCGGAGATCGTCGAGAGGGATTTCGTCTCCATTGCTGAAAGCTACACCTCCCTATTTTCTTCCCTCTGTCTAGGTCTCTCTGAGGTCAGTCAATTTCTCTCTATTTGGCTAATGTGCTTTGTGATTATGATCCAAATTTTTGTTGAATAGAAAATAAAAAAATAATAAAAGCACATTAGCTACAAGTCAAATTTTCTTCTTCTCAATTTTTGTTGAATTTTTGTTTTCATTCTCACTGTTCCATTTCTCCACTCTCCCTGCGTTTAACAAATTTGTTATGAAATTTTAGGGCTTTTGTGTTAAGTGTTTTACACATTGGGGATATTTAGGGTTTTCCAGATTTTTTATATATATATTTTTATTATTATCGGGTTGGTTTTAATTTGTCTAAATTACTGCAGGTTGCTTCTACGCCATCTCTAACTTCAGCCCATTATCTTTGTAATGAGGTATTTTCTCTTCAAGCCCATGGTTATGTTTTTCTACTCTAATTTATGCCTCTAGGATATGCGTTGCATAGTACTTCAGTGATAGATTATTTGTATTTCTTCTTTAAGAGTTAACTTAGGAGTTTCTCAAGATTAATTTCAACTCATGTGTGTCTTCAATTTTTTAAGGATGAATACCTTATGTTCTCTTCCGCATCTCCATACAGTACATTCATAAAACTAAACATGGGAGTGACACTGACACGTACGATGTTGATGGAGGGTAAGGGAGCTAATCTCAATCCTTCTTTTGTTAATTAGTCTATTTATTACCTTGAACACGTTTCATATTTGTACACTTGCTCCCCTTAGAGTTTTCATTTGATAATTAGTCTATATTTTTACCTTAAAATAGGCTTGCATTTCAAAACTAATTGAGGGCCAAAGTAGGGATGGTGGCAAGGGTGTTCAATACATAATATTTAACAAAAATATATATATGAAGTGCCAACGGCACGAATTATACCCTAGTAGCCATAACAAGGAGAGATGGGGTGAAATGAAAAAGGAAGAGAAAAGTTAAAAAATAAATAAATAAAAGCAAAATATTAGAGAGAGAGAGAGAAAAGTCAAAATAGTTCACAAATGCGAGAGAAAGACAGTAATTCTCTAGATCCGATTAAATCTTGGTTGTTGGTCTTATTACATTTCATTGTGAAGTCAATAAAATGTGCCCTTCTAGGGAGTGAGGGAAAGGGGCGAGGGATACCCATCCCTCCCCCTCGAGATGAGCAATGCTGCCATCTCTCACCCCCTAGAATTCCGGCAATAAAATTTCTCTCATTTTATTTAATGTATGTAGTTTCGCCATTATGGAACAGCCATATATGTAATTTCAAAATCTCAAACATGCTAAGCTTAGTGTTTTCCATTGGAGCATGAAAATACACCCTCAAAGCACCAATCCACATTTAGCTCCTCAAAACCCAAACCCGACCCGATGTCATCCTTATCCACCAGAGAAGATATTTACTTGCTTACTTGGCATAGTGTCTGAATCTGATCAAATCATCTCCATGTGGTACATGCCTCATGTGGTGCTTTATTTTTTTGGTTGTTGTAACTAACTCCCTTTATTCTTTACTCTCTTTCTCATCTCTTCTTCACAAAAAGATAAGCTATTCCGGATATCAGCAACCCATTAGATTTCAGACACCTCTACCATGCACCATTGGCCAACATTCGGTGCATTGTATTGTATCTCACCACCGACTAACCATCCCTTCAAAAAAAAAACTTACATCATCCATCACCCACATTGTGCTCTCATACTATCTCTACTCCAAAACCACCATTAATGTCTACCGGATCTGAGACAATCAACAATGACAATGGCAATAGCAATTCTATGGCCTTCTGCTATTTTCGGAAATCTTGGTTTGATCAACTACAAAACTATCAACGCCAGCTGCTGTCCGCTCTCCGTAACAACCAGCACCGCGAAAATGAAGAAAAATTGAAAGAGGTTATTGCAATTGTGATCGAGCATTATACACTATACTACGGATGGAAACTTCGAGCAATCCAAGAAGACGCGTTCCTCATGTTAGCCCCGCCCTGGCTCAGCTCCTTCGAACGTTCGTCACTCTGGATCGCTGGGTTTAGGCCTGGGCTTGTGTTCAAGCTTGTTCTCAAGGCGACCAGGGACGAGGATCTGACGGAGGAGCAGAGGCAGATGATGGATTTGCTTCAGGCGGAGACTAAGGCAGAACAGGAGAAGCTGAGCCAGGAGATGGCCAAGATTCAGGAAAGCATTGTGGGCCCGGATTTTGTCCGTGCATCGACAGAGCGACACGTGGATGATGTAGAGTGGAGACAATTGGAGGTCACTTTGAAGGCGATGAAGGAAACTTTGAAGGGTATAATTAGAAATGCGGATTATCTGAGGGCTACCACTGTTACGGAGATTTTGAAGATATTGAGCCCTGTTCAGTCTGTAAGGTTTTTGGCCACCATTGCTCAGTTTCAGCTCAAGATTAGAAGTTGGGGTGCTCAAATGGATGCCTCAAGAGGCACCACCACCACCACCACTCGAACTTGAAATTGCGCTCATCGTCACAATCACAAGTGAGTTTTTCAATTTTATTCTGGTCTAATTATCCAATGTTCTTTAATCAGCCTAAAAATATAATGTTGGTCCCTATAAAGATTTTCGAAAATACTATAAAATTAGGTTTTTGCAAACAGGATGGCGTGGCGTGATCTTGAAAGAATGATGAAATTACATAAATGTTTATGTTTATGTTGAAGTTGTAAAAAATTCATATAATAATGCCACACCATACTGATTGCAAAACCTGATTCCTAGCCTCACTCAAAGATTTTTAATGGACTGCCGCCTAGAGGCCCGCCTTCTGTACAGCCACTGGTAGTGCATTGATGTGTGTGATTACACTTAATTAAGAATTTTGTTAATTAGACCGCAGAACCGTGAACAATACAAATGGAACCAGGTTTTGGCAATCATAGTAATGTGGCGCACATTGGGGAGGATGGTGCCTTACTAGAGACACACTAAATAGATGTGTGTTTCTCAAAGAAGCCATCATCATCCACAATGTGCGCAAGGTCAAGACGGTTGCCAAAAATCTGGTTGTCACGTATTATTGTCACAATACACATCAGGCGCACCAAAACATGAATTACTATGGACTTGTAGCATTGCAAGTTTCAATTTAATACTAGCAAGTTACATAACTTTTCTCTGATTTGGTTCTAGCATCTTACATGACAATAATGTTGACAATTTTGTAGTTCCAAGCTGCTCGTATGTTTTATTTGGTACGAGTCCAGGCACACTTAGTATTATCGGTCTGGACTAACTTGGGGATGTTTTGTCTATTGCTTCTATGATGGGAAGGAGCATAGTTCATGCATTGAGCTGTTGCAGGGACTTCGTTTGAGAGCATTATAGCGGACGCTCCTAAAAATTCTCTATACATTATGTTTCTTTACTTTTATTTAATGTTGTGTAATATGATGCGTACAATATGTTAAGTCTACCTGGAAATCTGAGATTCAGCAACTCAGGTTTGTGGATGGAGAACCATTTCCCTTTTTGTACACATGTCTAAAATAAAATTCCAAAGAAAGTTTAGTTTGTGTAAATCAGTTTGTGTGTAAGGCATAATACCCTGCTATGGTTTAGATGTTCAATCAACTCTTGGAACTCAACGCAGACAACATGTGGTTCATCAGGATAATTTCTTTTATTGATGACCAAAACCTTCTTTACAAAATAGAAATCATAGTTGTAGTTCCATTCAACACAATGATGACACAATGTTAGTGTACATAACATAAATATTTAGGACTCTTATTTATCTTCCTGGGGGATTTATAAGTGAACCCTCCGTGAAATAAAGAAAGGAGAGTTTAGAAAGTTACATGCGGCTTTGTTTTCTCATTGGATGGGGTTTGAAGCTTGCCAACTCAGTCACTTCCCTTCCTGTTACCAGGATGTTGATGTCATAGGTGCCTTCGTAAGTGTAAATAGGCTCTAAGTCACAAAATGCCTGCAATGGAACAATGTGTCAAGTAAGAAATTAAGAAAGAAGTGGAACAATGTGTCAAGTAAGAAATGAAGTAGATGCCACAGATATGCATCAAAGGACCTACTCAGAAGTTAGATCCGCTTACAATATAGGTTTAACAGCAAAGAGAGCTATAAAGGATGAAGAATTTATTACAATTGCATTATAGTGATGATGAAGCTAACAAATAAAAGGTCAGTTAAATCAAGTTTCCTCCCACGAACCTTTGCAACTAGAAAATCTGCCAAGATCCCGTTGCCACCAAGTAACTCCCGACCAAGGGCAACGGTTTCCCTTGCCCTCAAGGTAATCCATGCCTACATATTCAAGTTTTTATTAGTTACTGCTAATTTAACAATCAAATTTACTACTTCAGAGCATCAATTCTACCTTTCCCATGCTAGCCTGACCAACCGTCATCTTTCCTGACTCGTATATCTTACAAAGGCGCCAACCAATAAGGAACATAGCTTGAACATTACCCAACATGCGGACAAGTTTCTCTTGGTTGATTTGAAATGCTGCTAGAGGAACTCCGAACTGTTTCCTCTCTTTCAAATACCTAATTTTTTAAGCCACCCAGAAGTTAGAAGTTCAATCTCGAGTGTTGTAACATATTAGAAAGTTGATGCTTATTTTGTGCTACCTGTGACACATATCATAAACACCCATTGCAATGCCAATTGGTTGCCAAGCAACCATCAGGCGTGAAACTGCAAGTACCTGTTCCAAGTAATAGTTAGAGAAAATATGATCCTAAATCTGCAAGAACCAAGAAAAGTAACATATCATCCAAACATGTTGATCCTCACAGATATTTATGAAAATGAAGATTTCTACAATGCAAGTACAAGTGTTTTCTTCTTTGTCATAAGCAACAAATTAAGAAAATTGGTATACCATCTTACCTTATTAGTATCCTGAAAAGAGTTGACATTAGCCAACTTATCCTCATCAGAAACAAAGACTTTCTTAAGGAGAATATCACCATTCTGAACAATCCTCAGACCAATTTTGTTTTCTATTTTGGTAACTATCAATCCAGGAGTATCTTTCTTTACGAGAAATCTGAAAAGAGTAAAGTTTAGGAGCTTAAGAATGATTTTTTTTTTTTTTTTTTTTAATATATCATTCAAGCGGGGAACCCTTCCCCAATAGTGCACCTGAGCTGTATGCATGCCTGTGATGCTTATTATGGACAATTTTTTTTCTTGTCGAGAAATTCATGTAGTGAAGATTTTGTTTTGCTTACCCATTTATCTGGTTTGTGGTTGTGTTCCGAGCAAAAACTACTAAGACATCAGCAAATGTGCCGTTTCCTATCCATCGCTTTTGGCCATCAAGTACATAACCACCGTCTACCTACTTCCGGTCACAAAAAGAACATATCAAAAATATTGGAACTTAATAGAAAAAAAAATTTAAAACAGAGTAAATCAAGGGTACCTTTGTCGCTATTGTTCTCAAGGAACTAGCATCACTTCCACATTCAGGTTCAGTCAAAGCCTATATCATATGCAAGAAATAAAAATTTTCAAGCAAGTAGTAAGTTATAAAAATTCTGCCTTTCAAGTTTCAACAATTCTACATTTTCTCAGTCTAATCTTCTTACCCAGCAACCTACAGAACGGAACTCTGCCATTGAAGGTAAATATTTCTGCTTTTGTACCTCTGACCCACAAAGATCTATGCTTGAAAAGTTCAAACAAGTGATAGGAACTCAAGTTACATCAGTTAATATTGGAATATTAGTTAAGAAAATAAATAGAACTCGAGAGATTACCAATTGTCAGCATTGCCAAAGAAGAATGCACTAACAGGAATGTTGCACAACTAGCATCAACTCTAGAAATTTCTGCCGCAGCAATAGCCATTCCCGTAACAGAGAGCCCAGGACAACCATAGCCCTAAAAAGTAAAAACTATAAAGCTATTAAACCGGATAACTAAAAATTGTGACCCAAATGCATCAAAGTTGCTGGAAGTATATGAGTGTACCTTTATTGTGCCACCAGCAACTCTCATGGAAGCAATATTTGGAATAGCTTGAAAAGGAAACTCGGCCTTCTCCCAATACTGCAAGCAAATTCAGGAGAGGAAAAACATTTTAGGCGCAATATCTGCTTAAGTATCCAACTCTAGCATTCCCACGAAATGAAGATAAATTACCCGAGTCATTATAGGCGCAATTTCTTTTTCCATAATCTCTCTTACTTTTCTTCTAAGACTTCGCTCCTCAGGGGACAATAAATCATCAAAATGATAGTAGTCTGAAGCTGGAAGTTCCGAGTTGGAGAACATAAACAAGGAAATTAAACAGTAAAAAACTGATTAGCGTGTCGCAGTAAGTTAGCCAATGATAGTGTGGTTGGATGGTTAAGGCTGTGGTGGTTTTACCTCCAACGTCCTGGATTCTATACTCACCGGTGGCACACTCATTTTTCAAAAAAAATTCAGGTTGATGTCATCAGGCTTATTACCCTGCCTCAACACGTCACAATTACAAGTTACAATTTACAATGAAATCAGTGAGCACCATCTTACCGTTAGGAGGAAATACTGAAGCTGGAGTTGCCAGAGGGAATGCAAGAGAGACATCCAAAGCTGGTAATCTGAAATAAGAACTCTTGCCGTCCTCCGAACCACTATCTACATGAAAGGGAAATTTGGTCATTTAAGCAACAAAAGCTTCTTCACTGTCAGCATTGGTCTACTCATCTCACCCAAATGCAGCAAATACCTTAGAAGATCACAAAACACTAGGTGACTTAACAACATTCAAGTTTGTCAAAGGAGTTTTAATTCAAAGTTAGGTACTCCAAATCTAGTTCAAGAACCCCTGTGTCATCCAATCTATCCCTTGGGTTCTTAAACTCAATATAATATGTATGAGATACACACCTTGTTTCTTAGTCATGGTTGATGGAGCAAAGAAAAGATCTCAAGTTGGTTCAATAACCAGGGATTTGGAATAGAAGACAGAAAATAAACGAGCCAAATAAGAGAGAAAATGTGAATTAAATGTGGAGATGTAAGAAGTCGTGTTTTAGAGTCAACAGGGGCACCGAAAGTTTAGGTGTGCTAATAACTATACATAACATGATTGTGGGAATCCTTTCCACCATGACTTTTTTTCTTTCCATTTCCATCAATCACATATATGTATATTTATTAGCAAACCTAAACTTTCGTGCCCCTATTAACTCTAAAACACGAATCCACTTCCATATCCACATCTCTCTTCTCGATTTAATTCACATTTTCTCTCTTATTTGGTTCGTTTATTTTCTTTGTCTTCCATTCCAAATCCCTGATTATTGAACCAACTTGAGATCTTCTCTTTGCTCCATCAACCATGACTAAGAAACAAGGTGTGTATCTCATACAGATTATATTGAGTTTAAGAACCCAAGGGATAGATTGGATGACACAGAGGGGTTCTTGAACTAGATTTGAGGTACCTAACTTCGTATTAAAACTCCTTTGACAAACTCAAACTTGAATGTTGTTAAGTCACCTAGTGTTTTGTGATCTTCTAAGGTACTTGCTGCATTTGGGTGAGATGAGTAGACTGATGTTGACAGTGAAGAAGCTTTTGTTATACAAGATGAGGGAAACCCCCAATGAAATATCTATAACAAGATCCAGCAGGTCATCTTCACAAAGAAATCGTAAGAATTTCTTTGCAAAACTTAATCATTGTGGTCTGTGGAGTTGGTCATCTCCACCTTAATCACCGTGTTAGTCATCTCCACAAAGAAATCGAAAGTAACCCAATCTCCTCCTTTTCTTCACTGTGTTTCCACTCTGATTTTTTTCTTCTTTTGTGCAGGAAATTGAGGAAAGGAGTTGATTGCTGCCTAGAGTGAAGATGCTACCGGATCCTATTCTATTGGTAATGTTTTGGCCAAAAAGCTGATGACAGTCTCCTATTTAGTACTGTTAGTAATATTTTGGCCATTTGAAATGCTCTAGTTTTGGCCATTTGAGATGTTCTTTCGAGAATTTAGCATTCACTCTGGACAATTCATCAACTATCAGAAATCTAGCATTCTTTTTAGTCGTAAAGTTCCATTTTTACATAAAAAGCTTATTGTGACTTCAATTATACAAATGCATAGTCAGATTTTGCTACCAAGGCATGTAGGGATATACTTGAAGGGGAACAAATACATAGTCAGATTTTCAAAATGGGGTTTTTGTCAGAACTAGTTATAGTGACTTCAATTATACATGGATGTAGATTTTAAATTTTTTTTTTAATGTTAAAGTAATTAATTTTTATATTATATTTAATTAATTATAATATCACTCCCCCCCTCAAAAAAATCCTGGCTCCACTCCATCCAAGCTTTTGCAGCAGTACCAGTCATTACTCCTACCTCATAAATTTTTATTTATGATGAAGTTAATGGGCGATCGGCCTACCTCATAAATTTTTATTTATTTATGATGAAGTTAATGGGCGATCGGCCTACCTCATAAATTTTTATTTTTGATGAAGTTAATGGGCGATCGGCCAGATTTTGATGATGGTGTTCATGGGATTATTTTCAGCCAATTGTTCCCATCATAGACAGCAAGATGGGGAATGGAGCATATGAAAACACGTCCATCTTTTTCGATTTGGGCCAGACTCGATAAATATTGGGCACATAGCTTTTATTTGATGCAAGTTATATGAAGATGTCATGGGTTACTGACCACAGTCACGAGAGAAACACGAACATTGTCGTTCCATTCGTTTATAGCTGAAAAGAAAATGGAAATGCAAGGTATCGATCCCCATACCTCTTACATGCAAAGCGAACGCTCCATCATCTAAGCTACATCCTCCTCTAATGATTGTTCATTTTAGTTATACATTCTTTCTAATATCTTTTAGTTTTCAGATTTCTAAAACGATTCAATTTTATAGAACAAACTACTGAACAAATTAATACAATAATTAGCTCTTTTTTTTTACCACGAACAACTATAGCAACAAATGACAAAAAGGACAGAAAAAAAATGGATCAGATGATGATCCCCACAGTGAAGACTACTTTTCAGTTTTCACTGTAGAGTTCGAAGTGCCAATTTAACATCATTAAAAATTTACAAGTTGTATTTTATATATTAAGCTGTCTTGATTAATGATTAGGTTTACAATGAGAAATGAATAAATGAAAAAAACTAAAATGAGAATGAGAATGGAAGGGTTTTAAGAGAATGAGAATGGAAGAGTTTTAATGAGAGAATTAAAAACTAAAGATTTGAGTCATGTTAAACATGATAATGGAAGAGTTTTAATGCATGATAAAGTTATTTTAGATAGATGGAGAAATTACTTTTGGAATCCACTCAATGGGACACATGTGGTGGGATTAAACTTGGAGGGTTATGCTTCATATTAAGAAAGGCATCGTGTGTTCCATTATAGAGTTAGTGCCAAAGAAATAAGAGAAACTTTGAAAAGAATGAAGACATGGAAGACTGTTGGAGAACAATTAGAACAATGTATAAATTTGTTTGAAATAAGTAATGTAACAATACAAATATTATTTGTATTATAAATTTATTACAACAAAATCAAATAAAATAAATAAATCTACTAACTTGTATTGCAGATAAAGGCTTGCGAAATCACTATCTTGAATTGGCAGAGTTGGTACATCTTGATTTGTAGATAGAGGCTAGCGGATACGCTATGTCTTATAAACATAATTTGCCCCTACTCAGTGTTGTAGTCCTTTTAGGCGTTTGACTACCAGAATTCAACTATCTAATGCCAACACCGTAGCACAAAGGTATTGGCTCTGGCGAATTTACCAAATGCAATCTCTCTCAGAAGTGAAGAAAAATGAATAACTCTAGAAAATTAATGTGCTTGAAGAACTTGATTTTCTTTTCAATATATAGAGAACAAAAGGGTGTGTTGATCAGACACATCCTTTCTTAAAAGACACATTTTTTGTCTTCAAGTGCAAAAAACACATTTTCTTAAAAGACAAAAGACATCTTTCTTAAATCAAAAGACATATCTTTTGTCTTTAATGTTGGTTATTTGTTATACAAACTCCAACAAAATACAGTTGGATCAGATGATATATCAATTGAAATGTGAAAATGTCTGAAAAAAGTTTGGATTTAATGGCTAACTATGCTCTTTAATAGAATTTTGGAAACTAGAAAAATGTCAGATTTGTGGAGACACAACATCGCAATACCAATTTATAAGAACAAAGGGATATTCAGAATTGTTTGAACTATAAAGAGATACAACTTAGGAGTCATATAATGAAACTTTGTAAAAGGGTTATAGAGTTAAGACTTAAGAGTTTAACCACTGTTTTGGAGAATCAATTTGGATTTACGTCAGGTAGGTCTACTATGGGGGTCATCTTCTTGCTTAGGCAAATTATAGAAAAATATCGAGAGGAACGTAAGAGTTTCCATATGATTTTTATTGATTTGGAGAAAGACTACGATAGAGTCTCCAGGGAGTTAATTTGGTGGGTGCTTGGAAGGAAGAAGTGTCTCAATGTTATGTCGATATTATTAAGGATATGTATGAAAATGCTGTAACAAGTGTTCGCTCAGTAGGCGGGATGTCCAGTGAATTTTCAGTATCAGTAAGACTACATCAAAGGTCGGCCTTTAGTCTATACCTATTTGCTTTGGTCATGGATGAGTTGACGAGACCTCTTCAAGAAGATGTACCTTGGTGCATGTTGTTTGCATATGATATTGTCTTAATTGATGAGACTAGTGAAGGTTTAGGTTTGAAATTAGATAGATGGCGGGAGACATTAGAGAGTAGGGGTTTTAGAATTAGTCGTTCGAAAACAGAATATCTAGTGCAACTTTGGTTGTGAATCACGAGAGGTGAGTAATTCAATTAAAATAAAAGGCGTGAAAGTTTCAGAATGTGAGGTTTTTCGATAAGCTTTCACGATTCTATTTTGAGGGCGCTCACAACAAAGTGTTGAGCAAGCTAGCAACACATTCATTCTCAGTAAATTGAGGAACTCCTACCGAGTTTAGGTCTAACATTGGAGGAAACTCCCTCAAACTTGATTTTCTAAACCTCAAATCTATATTTTGATATCTCCCGCTGGAGATGCACCTAGGATTGTGATTTCGTTTTTTTGAGTTAATTTCGATATCCTGATTTTAAGAAATATTTCGGTGTGTAAAGAAAAAACGTAAAAAAATCGAGAATACATGAATTATATATAGTGAATTTTGAGGATATATTAAATATGTGAAAAACATCAGATGCAAGTAAAAATATGTATTAAACACATTAAATAAAACCAAAATACCTATAATTCGAAAATTACGGAGTAGTTTCAAAAATCACTATATAAGTAGAAGAAGCGATAATTAGAAAATTAGGAGGTGGTTTTAAAAATCAATAAATAATAACTAGAAAAAAAACTCGATATTTACAAAAAAAAACCCCGAAATTTTTTGAAAAATCCTTGAAAAATGTCATTTTTTCTTTCGCATTTTTGTAATTTCTAAAAAATGAAAATTTTGGCGAAATTTCGTATAATTTCGCAAAATCACAATACTTGAGATGCACTAAGATGGCCATGACTGTATTGGCCAATACATGGAAATTGGACTAATCGAATAAGGCTTGCACAGTGCACAACCTAGTTCTATAAGATCCAATTGATTCACAGAAAAAGACGATATGTAAGGACATGTAATTTCAAACATAGGCTCATTCATAGCAATTAGCAATTAGCATTAATTTTTTACTACTGAAGTTAGTAGCCATGGTTGTGCTGGATACCAATTCTGATTTAAAAGCATTTAAAGAGAAACACATGTATGGTAATCAAGCTTTAATAGTTTACCAGAAGAACTGCAGAGCTGCAAAATGAAGCAGAGAGCTTTGCAGATATGGCAAATGAGCTTGTGAAGGTAATGGAATCTAGGAGAAAATGGTGGCATATATGATCAAAAGCCGATATTTTATGCTTGGGCTTTTTCTCTTTTACTTGTAGTGCAGATCAGGCAATGGGAGAAACCACAAGCAGTACTCATGGACAAGCTCCATATTATTGTACATGATGTAAGCGAGTCCAAATAACTTAATAGATGAAGGGAATGAGGAGGTGCGATAGGATATTTGAAGACTGCTTCATCAGTTTTCCATGTATCGGCTTCTGTACATACTGTATACTGATTACACAGTTTGTTATCATACGATTGATACTTTAGTAGCCATTGCTGAAAACGTCTGTCTGCCAAGATGTGGAACAACCAGTATGGTGCATTTGATGTGGCTAGAGAATGAGAGTTTTAAAACAAACACCGAAAATTTAAGTGCCCAAGATGGCTTTTCTGTGCTGTATATTAGATGGTGTTCGGTGGATCATTCTTGATTTTGGAGAGCAAAATGGTTTCCAACACTAACAGTTGATACATTCCTGGATACAGTGACTAGATCATCTCCGGCATTCTTTCTAGATGGATGTGTAACTTTTTCATCAAGAACATGGAGTGTCGGAAATCAGAATAACATCATTCCAACTCTAAGCTGAGGAGCTAGAAATTTACAATCTGCTTCTGATAATTCATTGAATGCTGCAATAAATCACCCTTTCAAAAATTCAAATTTGGAAACTGAACTTTATAAACAATTTGGGAGGTTAGTCAATCGAACCTTTGCTTATCACCCTGTGGTGGTCAAGGCCAAAATGAGGGGTCATCCTCAAAGAGAAATGTTGATCCTTCTTCGTGAAACTCATTCCTAAAATGCAATGAGGAGACCTGAGAGTGAGAAAAGGCCGAGGTACACCATGTGCATGCATACCATGATTACCTTGTGATCCTCCATTCCAGATTTATATCTCAAGATCAAAAGTAAAAAAATCTGTGCATCTGATAGGATGGAACAACTGTGTTCCGAGAGAAAATACAATATCTAAAAAGTCATCGTATCTAAAAAAAAAAAAAAACACAGATGCATACTTGTAACCCCTTTTCCCATTAACAATCCGGCACAAGTGAATGACTTAAAACGGATTCTCCAAGTCCCTCTTATGTTAGTCTCCAATGCACTACGATGACCAGAGAGTGGATCTGACGCCATCCACAACTCTTGATTTTGCTAATTTTATGCGTACTAATTCTTTCAACTCAAACTCGCTGGGAAACCTCTTCTCCTTCAGCTTAGAGAAAACCTGAAGTATTCACACAAGAAATCCAAAAATTTCATTTAAAGTTGTGCATTAAATTCTCATATAATATGCAGAAGACCACTACCCGAATATTACTCTTTCAACAACAGAAAATAAAATCTGTTTTTAGGAACCAGAAGTACCTTTCATAGGGAAAAAAAAAGTAAATTGGAAGGATTCATCAACATAACTCATTCAAAATAGACAAAGCACGTTATGGAAGTTATCAATTATTACCCAGCTGATTCCCTGAAATAGCATTTCCGAGTGAAACACATGCATGTGCCAAAAAGAAGTTGAAATTGCAATAGAACAAAAATCATGCTTTACAAAGAAAATTGGTTGAATTGGACGAAGTTAACCATTCAATCCCATTAACTTTTCAGAAGTTGCTATAATGGTCTATGTAACAAATGTGCAGCAAGTATCCTACATGTCCCTGAGCTGATTGATCTGGCACTTGACTTGGCCTATACACAGCTATACGTTGCTTATCGACTACGTTAACGACAATCACATTTGCATTATCCCAAGTAGCAAGTAAGCATTCTAGATTTTTTTCCCTAATGCACAATGCAGAGACCAATAACTGTTTACGGCGTGAAAACAGAAAGCTCATGGGTATAGACTGTTTAGATATAGGAAACATAATCACGTAGAACAAAGCAAACAGGGTTAACTTACCAATTCATCATTGCAGTAAACTTCAAAAGCTCCAGAACTTTGTAGGAACGATTGCATGAAATTGCCAAGAAGGTAGGATGTTGCAATAGTTCCAAATCTGTTTTGGCGCATAGAATAGTACCAAGGTGGTGGTGCCGCAAATCCCAACCTTGGGAAAATGTGCTCACCTCCCATTACAATCCCCATAACTCCAAATTGGAATACTGGTACGAGCTTGCTAAGTAAGCGTTTTGGAAGGGTTGGAGGGTAATTTGCAAGAACAACAGTCATCCCAGGGAAAGAAGTTTCAAGCATCTTCTGCATTGTCACTGCAGTTCCCCTGCCAAAAGAAACCCAAGTCAGATGTTTTGTATCCTTTTTACTGGTAAAATACTGTAGCTTTTCCTTAAACAGGATGATACGTAAAAGTAATTAGAAGACAAACAGATGCAATTAAACTTTACCAATTTCGAAAACTGATAAGAAAGAAGAATAACTTACCCTTAGCTACCGCTGATCAAAGTGCAAATTTTGGCAGCATGCTATCAGGCATTTCCTAGACATATTTGTCTGAAATCTTAAGCTAAAGGTTCCACAAGTTATTACTAAGATCTAAGAACATATATTTCACAACATAGGCATCTGCTAAAATACCAAAACCTTAGCTCCATGACTCTGTAGAGCAACTTCTTTTCTATCTGAACCAACAAATGTGTTTTAGAGCAGTAAAATGTTGACCCATTATTTGGCTGCTATTACGTGAAGTGTCAATTTAATAGTAAAAAAATTTATGACTTAGTTTGAGATGAATGTTCAGCTCTAAGGGAAATGGGTATGTAAATAACATCAAGTAGGTTAGTACATTCCACAAGCATTTTTCACCGATAAATAGATGACAAAATGACAATGACATCAAGTTTTTTTTATTCGTCTTCTTCATTTCTCAGAGATAACAGTATGATTTGGTATATTGTTCTTATTGATCATAAGAGTAAAAGATATAACATAAATTGTTCATCACTGAAATTTTTCTCTTGCAGACGTTGAATCTATAACATAATTTGCTTCCATTATAACAGAAGTTCTAAGTGATGCAATCCTAGTCATGGTTTCTAAAATCGTCAATATCGTGTTGAGTTTTCAAGCAAAATTTTATTTTCCTTATGGATAAAAATTCCCAATAATCAACTCAAGCAACTGAACTCGTAATTCCAATTCAACATCAAAGAATTCAATGATATCCTCCCTAGATTAGCTGATTAGGAATAAAAACTACCCAATAATCCGTTCAAGCGACCAAACTCAAACTTCTAATTCAACATCAAATAATACATTACCCCAATAATATGTTCTGGTGACTAAACTCAACATTCCAGCTCCACAACAACAAAGAAATAAAAATTTCAAAATTTTAAAATACCCAATAGTAAATTAGAGCTACTAAACTCAAAATTCCAATTAGACATCAACGAAATTAAATAAATTGATCAAAAGGGGTTGCATTAAACACCTGTAAGAACAAGATGAACAGAAGTTGATGTTGATGGTGGTACCAAGACCGATCCCTCCACCATTGGCTATCTGCAGCAACATACATAAATGAGTGAGTAACAAACAATTCAATCAATCAAAAGAAAGGGGTCATACAAATATACAGTAATTGCAAAAGTGAATTCGAATTAGGGTTTTTTTCTTTAAAGATGCGATGATACCTGAGTGGGGAAATCTAGGGTTTGGGGTGATGGTTGAACAACATGACTGGGAGCAGATTGGTGATGGTGGAGATGATGGTGGTGATGGTGAGAAGAGGGTTTGGGGGGTGGTGGAGTGAAGAGGTTTATGAGGTCTGAACAGAACAGGAAGAGTGGTAACCCTAGCAGAAGAAGTTGAACTCGATCCATCTCTTCTTCTTCTTCTTCGCCTCTCTGTCTGTTCGTGTTTCCTCTATTTTTTTTCTCTGTTTTATTGAGTCGAATCGGATCGCGTTACAGAGCTTATGTTAAGTGTCGTGTTCTGTGAGCCGTTGATGGACTGACGTAGATCTCGAGATTGTAAACTTTTGATACAAAGGCTGTGAATTTTTTACACCACCATATCTCCTCTTTGATACCACCATCCCCCATTTAACACCACCACCGTTTTGTCTCAGACCACCACTTGTTTTTTTGACACCACCACCCTTTTTTCCTGTTTTTTCTTCTCTAGAGAATAACAACATCATTGCCGCCCCACTCGTCACTTCTCTCCCACCCCTCCATACAACCGTTGTTGCTTGCCTGCCACATTTTTTTTAGGGCTGAAAAACGAACCGACGGTTCGGTTTTTCACCTAAACCGTGAACCGAACCGACTTAGGTCGGTTTTAAAATTTTCAAACCGAAACCGAACCGACCATTAACAAAACCGATCCGAAACCGAACCGATTCTAATTTATGCAAACCGTAACCGAACCGAACCGACTAAAATCGAACCAAAACCGAAATAAAACCGAACCGAACCGAATATTTAAACATATTATATTATTTATATATAAAATATATTTTATTTTTATATATAAATAATATAATATATTTAAATATTCGGTTCGGTTCGGTTTGGTCGGTTAAAATCACATAGAAACCGAAAACCGAACCAACCACTTCGGTTTTGCATTTTTTAAAACCGAAACCGATCCGAACCGAATTTAAACCGAACCAATCGGTTCGGTTTTGATCGGTTCGGTCGGTTTGATCGGTTTTTTGTTCAGCCCTAATTTTTTTATTATCCCCTCTTGATTCCTTTTTCTTCTCATCAATAGTAGATTGCAATAGCAGCAGTGAATGCTTCCGCAAATCGCCTCACTGACGATGTTGCCCCGCCCTACCATCCATCAATGTCGTCATCAGTTTGGCGTCGTTTGTGAGGAACGACATCTTATTTCCAAAAAGAGAGTTTGTAATTGAAAACTTCCTCAGTTCTAATCAGCAATTAAAAAACACTTAAAACAAATGAGACACTCTAAAGACCCTCAACTAAGCAACAATAAAAAAAATCCTCCCACCGGTAAAGCTGCATTGCCTACAGTACATGCTTCAAATCCAGCGACAGCCCTTGAACCAATCATGTCCGGCAACAAAGAGCCACACCACAAGATGGAATGATAGCCCAGTCATCTTGAACATCTAGTGGCACTGCCACGGATCCTCGCGTGGATCAACTCATGGCCCAGATGGATCTTCTGATCAAAATGGTGGATAAACTTATCCAAGAGCGTACTCAATGTCTAAGTACCATCCTAACAAAACTCTGCCAACTGTGTCCGAGATAGTAATGAAGCTCCTGCAAAACTTCATCAAGTGAACCTCGAAATCAGCGAACCACCGGAAGATTGCCCCCCTGCAGAACTTCATCAAGAGACCCCAGCTCAAATCTCGGATTTGGGTTACAGATCCTAATGTACTGTATGAATTGGCCAGACCACCGTTCTCTGATGCGCTCATGGTGACTCTCTTGCCAAAATAGTTCACTCCACCAAATGTTCGAGACGTACGATGACACCATCGATCCAACGGACCATCTGTAGCACTTCCACCACATAATGGTGTTGAAAGATAACACAATGTCTATTCTATGTCGAACATTTCCGACCAGTCTCACATCCACAGTGATGAGTTTGTTCAACAGCCTACCACCAAGGTTGATATACTCGTTCCAAGCGTTAGCCACTGCCTTCATCACGAGGTTCATCGATAGCCAATAGATGAAAAAAGGCCCACATTACTTGCTTTACATCATACAGAAGCCCGAAGAAACTATAAGGGAGTATGTCACTCGTTTTACTAATGAATTAACAGTGATTGACGACTGCAGCGACGAATGACCATTGTCACCTTCACCTCGGGACTAAAAAGATGATCATTTTACGTTTATTTGAACCTAGACCCCCCGAATAACATGGCGACTCTATTGAAAACCACCCAAAAGCACATCACTTTCAAGGAGATGGTGGCTGCTGGAAAGAAGAATGAAATCGAAAGGGAAGGAAGTCCTGCCAGCTGACACTGATGTGAGCATGATTAGACAATTTGGTGCTGAATTCTACTTTGCTCACCTGGTTGACAATAGAACCACGTATCGAAACACCTCGAAGATCACACAGAGAATTAAGTAAGAAGCATTCCGAGTTCATTAGTATACGAAAAACTAATCATGATAGTATACGAAAAACTAATCATGAAAATCTAAGTCCGAAAGGGCGGCCTCAAAATCGAATTCACAAAAACAATTTTTATTTCAATGCCTATTTTCCGTGCAACCAAATTTTAAATCACTAAGGGAAATGGACCAAGGACACGAGAACTAGTGTGTCAAAAACATGAAAATAATGCATCAAAGGGATGATGGTTTTATTAAGGAGAGCAACTTTCGACTTGGGTGAAAGCAAGTAACCATAAGTTTATTCCAAGAGTTTGGTAGATACCATACTTTTATGAGCTTTGCTAGGGGTCGAGGGAGGGAGCGAGGGATGGGTGGTAACCACCAATCCGCCTCGAGATGAGAGCATCGAATTCGAAATGCACGATGACATTTATCTCGAGGCAGATGGTGGATTCCACCCATCCCTCATTCCCTCCCTCGACCCCTAGAATTTTTGTACTTTTATTGTTTATTGGATCTTCTTTTAAATATTGTTAAAATATTGTTTATTGAAACTTCATGATACAAGCAAGCTTAACTTCAGGATACAAGCAAGCTTGATAGAGATAGTCAAGAGTTTCGGGCTTTGTTAAAATATTGCGTGTTGTCATTTAGAGTCAACTTCACATTTTTCATTTGAAAAGTAGTTCATGCATTTTTATTTTTTTGTAATTCCTTATGTTATCACTTTAAACTCAAACCACTGTCAAAATTTAAAATTATAGATAGAAATTTTATTGGAGTTCTAAAATAGAAAATGATTGATATAAATTTGAAAGCTCATTCCCATGATGGAAATTGTACAAAAACTTTGTCCTGGCTTCGTGATGGAAATTGTAGATTGATATGCTCGAGTACATTATTAGATTCCTTGTGTGATTAAAAATTAGGGTGATTAATTGAAGAGGGTTTATATCATCATCATCATCAAAGCTTATTTTCGATATTTTTGGGGTCGGCTATATAGATTTTGGTTCTCCAAGCAATGTAATCTTTCCACATATCCTTCCCTAATCCAAGCTCAATGATATCTTCATTCACCGCCTTCATTCAAGTTTTCAACGATCGTCCCCTCCGTCTACACCCTCAATTAACTTGCCAATCTAGACATTTTATAATTGGCGCCATGTTTGGTCTCCTTCGCACATGACCAAACCAAGTTAAACGTCTTTATCTATCTTTATCCTCTATTGGCGCTACACCTAAGTATCTCCTAATTCTTTCATTTATCTTTTTACGAGTCTTACCACACATTCACCTTAACATACACATTTCTGCTACTACCATCCTATGTGTATGTTGTCTCGTAGTAGCCCAACATTTTGAACCGTATAGTATGGCTGGTCGAACAATTGTCTTATAGCATTTCCCTTTTAGCCTTGCAGACATCCTACTATCGCATAATACTCCTGACGTCATTATCCATTTCAACCAACCAGCTTTAATCCTATTGTCTACATCTTTTCCAATAGCCCCATTATTTTGAATTATAGATCCTAGATATCGAAAAACCTCACACTACAGGACCTCCACACCTTCGATCTCAATTGCATTACTTCTTCCTCGTGGTTCACAATCAAAGTTGCACACTAGATACTCTGTCTTCGAACGGCTAATTCTGAAACCTTTACTCTCTAAAGCCACCCGCCACCTATCTAATTTCTGACCTAAACCTACACTAGTCTCATCAATTAAGACAATATCATATGCAAATAACATGCACCAAGGTACATCTTCTTACAGATGTCTCGTCAACTCATTCATGACCAAAGCAAAGAGATATAGACTTAACGCTGACCCTTGATGTCGTCCTACTAACACTGAAAATTCATTGGACATCTCACCTATTACAACCCCTTCATACATATCCTTAATGATATATCGACATAACATTGAGACATTTTCTTCCTTTCAAGCACCCACCAAATTAACTCTCTGGGGATCCTATCATATGTTTTCTCCAGATCAATAAAAATCATATGTAAACGCTTACGTGTTTCTCGATATTTTTCTATTGTTTTTCTAAGCATGAAGATGACCTCTGTAATCGATCTACCCGGTATAAATCCAAATTGATTCTCTAAAATCGTGGTTAAACTCTTAAGTCTTCGTTCTATAAACCCGAAGATGATTATATATAAAAAAAGTAAAAATAAAAATGAGATTATGTAGACGTTGACGGATCTAAATAGAGAAGAGTTGACAAAAATGACTTTTAGAAGGTTGCATGTCAATTTGACATAAATCCCTTAACAACATTTTGTTTTAGCCAACTTTTATTGACGAAAAGTGTATGATACTTAACTTTGGATGAGAATAGTTATTAAAAAATAAAAAAAAAACAGTGGGGAGCTGGCCACGTGAAACCCTATTAAACCTTTTACTATATATTGGATCACAATCCTCTGCAATTCTTTATTTTATTACTTGCATAAAAGAAAATGTTTGCTTGGTTAGTCGAGGCTCTTATCAATGCATTGAGTAAATAACTTGCATGGCATTTCATGTTGACCTCAACATGAGTTGGACATCAGCTGACAAAAATTATTTATTTATTTCTCATTTTTGAATAAGTCTAGAGAGTCGGGCCAGGCTTTCTACCCTTCATCATCTTAGAGATGGAGGTTTATGAGAATCTCTATGACGATGGAGGGTAGAGAGCCTGGCTCTCTAGAATTTGGGTTTATTTTTGCATGAGAGTCTCCTCTAACACCCTTAACACAAAAGCTGTGTTGTGTTTTTTTTTTCTTTCTCCTCTATCACTTCTAATCCTCTATTCTTTGTTTTCTTGTAAAGACTTACACTGCAAATTGCAAAGGCATCTAACACCTGCGAAAATATAATCCTTGTGATCACAAGGATTTATCGATAAATGGCGAGTTGGGTGTTATCAGAATGTGGAATAAGACCGTTCCCTAGCCATATCCTGAAACCCAGAACTGGGTTCACCACCATTAGCAGCAGAATACCTGTTTGTAAGGTTAGTGGTTCAAGAACAGATTCCAGTCGGATCTGGGTTCAATCCAATGGGGGTAGAAGCAGAGACTGGGGATTGAAAGTTAATGTTCCTATGAGTGTTCCTTCTGAAGAGGAGGAGGAGGAGAACAAAAGCAGTGTCAACGGGGTAGGTGAAGAAGAAGAAGAAGTTGAAGAAGAAAATTTTGACCCAGGTGCACCCCCTCCGTTTGATTTGGCTGAAATCCGAGCTGCTATTCCAAAACATTGCTTTGTCAAGGACACATGGAAATCTATGAGTTATGTTGTTAGAGATGTGATCGTTGTTTTTGGGTTGGCCGCGGTCGCGGCTTCGTTGAATAACTGGATTGTTTGGCCTCTGTATTGGGTTGCTCAAGGGACTATGTTTTGGGCACTCTTTATTCTTGGCCATGACTATGTAAAAATAATTTGATGAAATTGAGTAGTAATTAGATTGTATGTTCGATAATTTGCAGTGGCCATGGAAGCTTTTCAAATAATCAGAAGCTGAACAGTGTGGTTGGACATATCCTCCATTCATCAATTCTAGTACCATACAATGGATGGTAAGTTATGGTAACCTCATTGTTTCAATCTTTTATTTTTCCTACATGTATATATAGGACGTGCATCGTTTATTTTTTGATGGGTCGGGCCACGTTCATATATTTGGGTGTCCTAATAAAAAAATACACCCTTACAGGCATTGGGTTAAATAAACCTTTGATATTATGAAACAATGTGATTAAATAGGTTTTATGTTTAACCAACCATCATATTCAACCCAAAGGTCTTTTTCCTACATGTATATATAGGACTCCTAATCTCTTTCAAACAACATAGAAAAAAGAATACAAAAATCAAACCCATGCCTTTTAAGAATACTTTCTTCCTTTCTAGTGTTAGTGTGATAGAGTTCTAGAGCAGTTTTGTGGTGCTCAAAGACTATTGTTCAGCCGTTGTATCCTGGAAGGCAGATGTCAACATCCTCACGCACCCTCGGTGAGTGGCGAATCTGCTTTAAGGACACCATGTGTAACACGAGCCTTCTTGGTCTAATATTTCTGTTATGTGATTTAGATTTCACGTTCCGTATTCAGTTTATGTTCTTTTATTTTTATGCTTTTTTCTCTACGATTATTCAGAACCTGTTTTTTTCATATTATATATGTGTTACATACTAACAATGCGAACTTAGTTAACTTACAGGAGAATCAGCCATAGGACTCATCATCAGAACATAGGGCATGTTGAAAATGATGAAGCATGGGTTCCAGTTAGTACTCGACTTCTCTGTCCTAAGAACTTGCTTTGTTAGATTGAATTTACAGTTTACCTCAATTTATCCATTTCTCTTGCAGTTGCTTGAAAGCCTTTACAGAAGTTTGGACGAGGTTAATCGCATGATGAGGTTTACACTCCCTGCCGCTACGCTAGCTTTCCCATTTTATATGGTGAGTAATACTAGCTTGAAGAAAATTATCAATTTAGTTATTTTCGATTGTTTTGTGAGGAAATGCTTGGTTTGGTTACAGGCGGGCAAAACTTTTGGAAATAGAGGTTCTCATTACGATCCTAACAGCCCCCTGTTCGTGCCTAATGAGAGAAAAGATGTGATCACTTCTACGGTTTGTTATTTTGCTATGGTGGCATTGCTTGTAGGATTATCTTTTGTAATGGGTCCTGTTCAGATGCTCAAACTCTACGGCATTCCATACTGGGTATATTCGACATTCTTGATTGAATTGGTCAAGTAAATTCAGCATCTTTAAATTGCTGAGCTGATCGAAACTTTGAATTTGCTTTTGCATCCAGATCTCTGTCATGTTGTTGGATGTTGTGACTTACTTGCATCATCATGGGTATGAGGATAAAGTCCCATGGTACCGAGGAAAGGTGTGTGAACGTTTTGACTAGCCTTACAGATGTTATTCGTTTATTAGAATCTAGAACAAAGAGATCAGCTAAATTGTTGGAAATACTTGCGTTGAGAGCTTGGAGTTGATTTGATATTTGCTTTAATGAAACAGGAGTGGACTTATCTAAGAGGAGGGCTTACGACAATTGATCGTGACTATGGAGTGATCAACAATATCCACCATGACGCTGGAACTCATGTGATACATCATCTCTTCACTCAAATCCCACATTACAACATTGTAGAAGCTGTAAGTCTGTCTTCTTCACTAGAACTGTTGCAAATGGATTACTTCAGATAAATGCTAATGGTTTGCTATTCTATATTTTGAACATTTCAGACTGAGGCAGCAAAGCCAGTGCTCGGAAAGTACTACCGTACACCTAAGAAATCTGGATTTCTACCATTCCACTTAGTTGATACTCTAATAAAAAGTTTCAGAAGTGACCATTATGTTAGTGATGAAGGTGAAATTTTATACTATCAAACTGATCCAGAGCTAGCTGGAACTTCAAAGAAGTCGGAATGAAATTGTACAAGGGGCAATGAAAACCCTGATCCTCTATATCCACATTGTTTGAACAACGATTTGATTGAAGGTTTTTTCTTATTGTTGAAATGGGGGATCCAATTCTACTACCCCTTTTATATTATGTACTTTGGTTTTGTTTAGATAAAATTTCAATAAGCAAAGAAAAGATTTGAAGATTTGGCTCTTAACTTAATTCTTCATCTGTACTTGTTTCTTATTGCTTTGGTGGAGTTTTGTTGAGCATATCTTGTGCAACACATCTTGACAACTACTTTATATTATATTGAACCCGTCTAAGTGTCGAGGAAAACAGCGAGGGACCCCACAGGGGGGAGAGCCGTCCATCTTCTTTGGGATGCGTGCTTAAATTTTCAACACATGCATTCCGAGGATTCAAATGTGCATCCCTAAGAGATGGACGGCTCTCTCCCCCCTGTGGGGTCCCTCACTGTTTTTCTCGCCATTTCCCTTGACAACTACTTTATATTATATTAGAAGACAAACAAATGCAATTAAACTTTACCAATTTTGAAAACCGATAAGAAAGAAGAAGAATAACTTACTCTTAGCTCTCACTGATTCGAGATTGTTCTGTTGGGTGGTGATGGTTGTTGCAAATATTTTAGATATGACTACATAATTTGCTCTATAATATGACTTTTGTTGCTCTATAATACTTGTTTTAGTAATCTTTACTGTCAAGATATATTATATAAGTAGACCGATTAAATCTAATTAATTCACTTTATCTTAATCGAATGGTGCGTTATCCACATTTACTACATAAAATGTAGACCCATTTATTTGGACACTATTATGTGAAGTGTCACTTTAGTTGTAAAAAAACATCTATGAATTAGTTTGAGATAACAGTATGGTTTGGTGTGTTCTTCTTATCGATCATAATTGACAACAAGAGTAAATTAAAGACATAACATAAATTGTTCACCATTCTCTCTTGCAAAGGTTGAAATTATAACACAATTTCCCTCCATTCAACACAAGTTCTAAATGATGCAACCCTAGTCATGGTTACTAAAATCGTCAATAATCGTGTTAATAAGTTTATCAGCAATATTTTATTTTTCTTATGGATAAAATTTCGCAATAATCAACACGAGCGACTAAACTCCAACTTAACATCAAGGAATTCAATGATATGCTCTCTAGCTTAGATTTAAAAACTACCCAATAATCCGTTCAAGCGACCCAACTCAAACTTCCAATTCAACGTCAAATAATTCACTACCCCAATAATAAATTTGGGACCCAACTCAAACTTCCAATTCAACATCAAATAATTCACTACCCCAATAATAAATTTGGGTGACTAAACTCAACATTCCAATAAATTGTGGAAACAAACAATTCAATCAATCAAAATAAAGGGATTATACAAACATACAGTAATTGCAAAAGTGAATTCGAATTAGGGTTTTTTTCATGAAAAACGCCACGATACCTGAATGGGGAAATCTAGGGTTTGGGGGGACGGTTGAACAATATGACTTGGGGCAGATTGGTGATGGTGGAGATGATGGCGGTTGTGGTGGTGAGCAGAGTGAAGAGGTTTCACCCTCGCACAGACCTCCACAATGATGGAACCGCGGATTGCCCTCTCCCTCACCCCTTAGCTGCAAAATCAACGTGAGAGATGAAAGGAAGATTATAATTTAAAAAAAAAAGGAGGACAAAAAAGAAATGACAGAGGAGGAGAAAAAAAGGCTGGGGTGGTGCATTTGGCGGCGGGCAATGACAATGCCACTGCTACTCTATTGTGTTCTTGAGAAGAGAGGGTGAAAGGGAAGAGATAAAATTTTGAATTTGGGGGGTTTATATTGGTGGTGAGTAGTGACATAAATGTGAGGTGGTGTTGTCAAATAGTGGATGTGGTGGTGTCAAAAAATCGGTCCTATACAAAGGACTAACCAAAACAATGAGTTTTACTATTGTCTTCCTCCTAACAGGAACATCTCTAGTTGGTAGTCTAACTAGGGTCTATTTGACAACGTAGAATAGATTTTGAGGAAAAATCTTCATTTTCTTTGACAATCTATTTTAAAGAAAACACGAGAATGGATTTCATAGTATGTTGTTTAATTGGCACATTGAACATTATGATGGAGTTGTTATCATTGTTTAAATAGCCAGCAGTTTTCAAGGAAAATTGAGTATATATAACATAATAAAACAAAATAAGTACTCATAAGTAATTTTTCTATATTACATGTTTATTTCATCCAATAGTTGATATCACAATATTTTCATTTGTTTTCTAATTTATCTCCATCTTTTTAGTATTTTATCAATTGTATTTTAACAAAACTGCAAAGCCTTACGCCTCAATATTGCTCTACATGTTCCAAAACACAATCATAGATTAAAATACTAAGGCCTACATTGACCTAACACGTATCATTTTCTAATCATAGCTCTACATATGCTTCAAAATACAGTCATAGATCCAAAAATACACATATTGAGGCATATTAACTTTGAAGGGTAAAAATATATTTTACAAAAATTACAAAATAAAAAAAAATTATTTAATAGGTCTCGACGCAAGGATTGTAATGGTAAAAATCGTGTCAAAATCGAAGTTACAGTTTGCACTTTAGACTTGGTCAAAGCCTGATCAAAACAAATCAAAGCTCAATGAAGCTCTAGTTAATGATCAACTTTGGTAAAAAAAAAGTTGACCAAAGTCAATTAAAGTCAACTATCAATATTGACCATAGTCAACTCTAATTAGCATTCAATGATCAAGGCCTAAAGGGCTTATTTTTCTTAGGGCGTGTTTTGTTACTCATGGAATGAGTTTGACCATTGTCATAGTAGTGACTATTACAATGATTTAAGTCATTCTTGTGTTGGTTAGGTGTAAAATTGGCGTAATGGAAATGATCATTACAAATTTCATTGTAATGGGCATTCCTTCTCAAGACCCTGTGAATGCCCATTGTAATGGTCAAAACTGTATTTGTCCTCCTTACATAACACATATGCTTTCTTACCCATCTTAGATCCAAAATCCATGGTCAATAATTGAGGGCATAATGAAAAATACAAAAATCATTCTCATTCCACCCCGTAACCAAACATACTATATATTTCCATTTCCATTCATATTACCATTCTCATTCTATTGAGTAACCAAACATGGCCTTAGTTTCTATTCTTTATGGGAGTGGAGGAATTGGGAAGGAAGAAAAGAGGGTTTATATTAGGGGTGAACAAAAAACCGATCAAACCGACTAAACCGACCGAACCTCAATAAAAACTGAACCGATTGGTTCGGTTTAAACTCGATTCGGATCGGTTTTGGTTTTAAAATTTCAAAACCGAAATGGTCGGTTTGGTTTTCGATTTCTATGTGATTTTAACTGACCAAATCGAACCGACCGTATATTTATAATAAATAAAATATATTTTATATATAAATATTATAATATGTTTAAAATAGTCGGTCGGTTCGGTTTTATTTCGGTTACGATTTGTATAAATTATAATCGGTTCGGTTTCGGATCGGTTTGAAAATTTTAAAACTGGCCTAGGTCGGTTTGGTTCACGGTTTAGGTGAAAAATCGAACCGATGGTTCAGTTTTTAGCCCTAGTTTATATTTATTTAAGAGAAAATTAGCTATGAAAAATATTGTGCTATCAAACAACCTTAATTTGCACTCGAGCAGAACAAATTCTTTTTCCATTGAAAATATGCACATCAAACAAATTCTTAATTTTATTTAATGGAAGTCAACACACAACAATTAAGAGAATATATGAAGTTAATAAGTAAGAAAATAAAAAAAAGGACACAGTTAAAGGTATTTCAATCTGTATTACTATACTATTATAACAAAAATTACAATCTATCGGGAACAATTGCATTGGGTAATTTGTTTAATATGCTTTGCCATTTCCAATACACAAATAAGGCTATTGCCAACTGCGTCCCACAGACTTGACAAGTTCATGTGTTTTTCAACCGAGAAAAAGTTGCAATCAAAATTTGGCAACTTATTCTCGTTAAAGTTGAAATCCTTTTAATGTCACAAAGTTAGCAACTCATCCGCATTTATGCTATGCAATCCATTTAGGGTGTGTTTGGTTGTATGAAATTTTATGTCATGGAAATTTATGAGGGGACTCCTATATTTTAGGCTAAATTGATATATCACTTGATATTCACATAATTATTACATAATATATCCCTTAATTTATATATGTTAGTGTTTCGATTTTTATAATTTATAATAATTATTTCGTTTTCATGTCTTGGCAGGAATTTGAGCGTTAACGATGAAATGGTATTAAGGCGACATACAATTGGTCGATTCTAGTGGTGGTACAAAGCAGAGAGTCTCATATCTAACCCTAACCCTAATAAACCTAGGTCCACCTAATTTAATCTAAGCCCAAATCCAAAATTGCTAACCTAAACACCCAAGCCCAAGATAATAGAACCCTATTTAATCCCTCTTAATCTCTTATTCTCTCCTCTTCCACAGCCCCTCTCCCCTCATCTCTTTTCCAGCCACCACACCACCCTGCCGGCAATCCTCGCTCGATAGGAGAGCCGGCAGCGCGATAATCCCGCCATCACCACTTCCTCCTCGTCCTCTACCATCAGCTGCCACCTCCTCACCCTGCTTCGCTCACCAACAGCCGCCACCTTCTACCATCCCTCTCTCTGTTCCATCATCCTCACCGCCGCCATCCACCGTCCAGCAACCTCGCCACCAGAATCGCAACGACCACCACAGCCGCGAAACAGAGAATCGCCCCTGTTTTCCTCCCTTCTCCACGGTCTCTCACTCCTACACTTCTCTCTCTGCTCCAACCTCGCCATCAGACCACGTATCTCCGCGACAGAACCACCGCAACCACAGCCGCGAAACAGAGTCGACCGCGACTCTGTTTCGCCTCGCAACAGAGCCTGTTCCCCTCTTTTCTTGGCCTCTCTTCGTCTCGAGCTTCTTCCTGACTCCATCTCTCACGACCACCGTCACGTCCCGACCAAGCATCACCGCCACCTCCTCGCGAGACAGCGTTCGCAACCCAGAAACAGGGAGCCCTGTTCCTCGCCCTCCTTCTTGTTTTTACTGTTTTATAACTGTTTCCTCACCCTCTCTCTCTCTTTTTCAGGTTCTGGAGACGATTTGAGGACGAGGAAGGCCGCGAGGAGCGAATAAAATCACCGCGAGAGCCGCTGTCGCGCTGGAGACGAAGGTGCAGGGGAGCCGCGCGATTTCGAGCGGGAAATAACTGTTTTTCAAACAGTTCAGCTATTTGCAACCTGCGATTCTGCTCTGTATCACCACAAGGCGTTTGCAACCTTTTTCCTCGGGATTCGCGTTCGTGCAGGGATGAGTTGCGGCGTACCACATCACGAGGAGATGACTGCCACTACCATGGATAGCTAAACCCTTCGCCAAGGCTACGATGAAACCACAGGATTTCCTAGAGTTTGTGTATTTAGATTTATTATTTTCTTTATGCTTGAACGTTAAACACATTTGATTTATGATTTTTAATAATTTGCTTTCACCGATTATATCCTGATTAATTATCTAGACTAGTCGGTAGTTAGAAATACTCTTTGTTGAAATTCAAAAGCCTGATTTAATAAATTAATCTAAATCTGTGATTGTGTGTGCCGTAAAAAGACACGCAATGCTAGGGATTATGATTAGTTAAAATAAACCTGTGATTGTGTGTGCTGTAAGAAGACACGCAATTCTAGGGATTTATACTTATGCTGAAATCAATTGTGAACTTAGACTAATCTTTAGATTAGTCATATTAAATCTTGAAAACTATATTTTTGATTACACAAATCTCAAAGAACCTGTGGTGGATTCAATGCCTTGGTTTCCCTTCTCATATTCTTTAAAACTTTTTATTTTGTTTTTAATTTAATTTTTAGTTTAGATATTTTAATTGTCGTAACCCCAATTTAAATTAGTTTAAATTAACTCTGAAATTTAATTGCAACCACAGTCCTTGTGGGATCGACCTGTACTTGCCCTTGTCTACCAGTTAGACACTGTGCACTTGCAGTTATTAAAATTAGGTTAAATTAACCTACTTAACTAACCTAAATAAATAGGTTAATTTAACCTCATTTACCATTTGATCACCATTTGATTTTGTGATCAATGATGGGAATGGAAGTCCCATGAACATGAGACTCTCACTCATTGGTCCTCAAGGCATGTGATTCTTATGTTCATTGGACTTTCATTTCCACCATTCACTACACAAAAAATACCCATCAACAACGGTTTGGAACCGTGGGGGTAACCAATGGCCACGGCTAAGAGGCGTGGGTTGTAGAGGCATCGCGAAATCATCCGTGACGGCTGTAAACCGTGGCCAAACATTTTAGCAACGGTTTTATGCTCGAGGACGGTTGATGATTTAGCCACGGTTCTAAGCTGTTGCAAAAATTTTAGCCACGATTTTAAGCTGTGGCAAGTACTGGCCACGGTTGTGAGCTGTTGTAAAAATTTTAGCCACGATTTTAAGCCGTGGCAAGTTATAGCGACGGTTTTGAGCCGTGGCAAATGATGGCCATGGCTTTAAGCCGTGGCAAGTATGAATTACCACGGTTTTAAGCCGTGGCAAACATGGATTACCACGGTTTTAAGCCGTGGCCAGTAAAAACAAAATTCAAAAAAAAAGAAATCTAATTTGTAGCGAGGGTTTGAAACCGTTGCAAAATAATAATAATATGTGGTAGTGGAATTCTGACTTTGGGCTATTTTTGTGTATAAGTTTACTGACCAATACATATTCTGGATTCAGGTGCTACTCTGGTGGGTTGGGAGTCAACTCAAGTTCTATTAGTAGTCTCACAAACACGCTCAAGTCAAAATTGCGTTCGATCGACGCAGCTGAGATCCAACCCAATAGCAGGATGGTTATTCGATTGCATATATGTTGCAATGATCCCATCCCGATGCCTAACTCGAACCTTGATCGAGCTTACAATTTTTAAACCCGTATTACTGGAAGGAACAAGCTTACAAACACTTCACACATTGGAACAATCTACATTTTCCTAAAAGTTCATAAACAAGAGACCAGCTAATATGTAAACCAAGATGACCTCAGTTTACAACCCTGCAATTCTTCATGATCTCTCCTTTTGTTCCTGTGAGAACATCAAAGGCTCAAATCATCAGCTCTGAAGATTGGAAAATTAAAATACCAAATGAACAATCCTCGTTCATCTCATGATCTGAAAAGGCTCAAAGTAAGCCTAACCATTTTGCTTTGGCAGCTAAAATTTCATTCACTCTTGAAATGACGCGATAAGATGATTTAACTGATCAAACAATGGGTGACACTTACCCAGGCATGGTACAACCAAATAAAATGTTGTGCAAGAATGCATCAAAAACATAACTGATACTGGCACACTTAAGATTATAGTATACACAAGTTATAAAAGTAATTTCTTTCAACCAACACCACTACCAAAAAATTAACTCAACCTAGGAAGTCTACTTGTCAAGAGTGCTTGAATAGGTAAGCATACTCAGGGAAGAAATTCAGGAAACCTGTTATAAGTTGTGTTGGCAATGATTGTCCATTAACAAGAACTTGATTAGATTTCTCCATCAAAGAGAATGCAACTTTTTGTGGGTCGATTTCACCTAACATACCTGCAGTCCCACCAGGAAAACATCAAATAATAATGATTAAACTGCTGATTTCAGAACATAAGTAAACAGGTCTACAGAAAGCAGAGGATTAGAACTGAATGGCTAAAAAAATGTGCTGCAGTCTATTGCTCTTAAAAAAAACACCATCAGTGACGCAAGTACAAATTTTCATATGAACCATTCAAGCTCAATTTAGCCACTTCCATTATCACAAAGCACTAACTTTTCTCCTACTCTCCAAGTACTCTCAGTTTCTTGGAGTCTCTCGCACTCAATTTGCCACGCAGTTGATGCTTGCAAGATCTATTGCAAGTACAATCAACTCATCTCGCATACACATATCTGCCTAACTTTGATGATTATGAGCAAGGTCACCAACATTACTCAGGTTTTATCATAAATCAAGAACAACACATCTCTTCTCACATTCATATCGCATATGTGCCACAAATCAATTATGTTATTATTCAAGGAAAAAAAATGATACATCTTTAGCCTATGTTTCATAGTCAGCAATTCATAATACAGACTTTTCAATGGTGAGAGTATCCACAACGTGCTTGTTTATGGATATTGGCAAAAGTAAAATAATAGCAGTGAAAGCTATGGAAATAATTATAAAGTATCAAAGTGTTGTATCACTATCATGTTCCGTCAATATGCTGGCATAATGACGTATTTACGATGTATTTGTGTATTTTATCTTTGAAAAGGAATGTCTTCCACTCAAGAATTGATGAATCATTACGAGTGTAGGAACCTAGTATCAATTATCAAGGTTCTAGAGAAATTTTAATTCACTGCAGTGATCACATGTTGATATCATGTGATATATCAGCCAGTAGAAAACCCGATAACTTTGTAAGATCCGGTAAGAGTTGGGATGTATCCAGATATATCTCATATCTTGACAATATCTTCATCCAAATTTCTGACAAACATCCCAATATATCTTGATACGTCTGTGATGTGAATCAGTAACAGGTCCTTGCTATCATTGTTGAAATTTTGCTTTAATAGTGGCCTTCATAAAAAAAAAATGGCCCTAGCGGTTACGTTGTTTGACTTGTGATTGCCTGCAAATAGCAATGATCTTTTTGTATAGCGACCAATTTGTTTTTTAAGAGAGTGTTATAACAATAATTATTTATTGCAGTTTTTTTCAAATTATTACACTTTCTAAGGTTTGGAGAAGAAATGGAAGGCAGAGACAAATGCTACTCACACTTTTTATAATTTATCAATGTCTCACCAAATTGTTTCACAGTTTCAGAAAATTAATCTCAATAAGTCACATATACTGCACGGATGAGGGCAAAGGTACAAAGAAAAACCAACCAATTGGTATTTTAGATATAATAAGCAAGTTACACATAAACCAAGCGTGTTGAAATCAGGATTGAGACACATGATTACTCATAAATGGCATCCCAAGTATATTGTCAAGTCATTCTCTCAAGATAAGAAAGATAAAAGACATAGGCAACCAAACTACTGATTTTGACTTACCTAATTCAAGTTCTTGATCCTGGTCATCAATATCTCCTTCCTCCAAATCCACCCCATTTTCCAAGTCTGCAGCTTCTTTGGCATACCTCTCTAGAAATTCTTCCTCAGTTTCTTCATGTTCATCATCATCGTCTTCAGAATCCTGAACAAATGAACATATAAATAGAATGTTGTAACTTTTGATGAAGGTAAGCAATATGCTTAGAAAAAATAGAAGCTATTGTTGGGTGGCATTACTAATTACTAACTATCAATTTGCCACCTTTGCAACATTTCCTAATTTTCCTGAAATTACCAAGTTTCCACACTATAGTGATCCACTGTTCCTAGAGAAAGCAAATATTATACAAGTAAGGATCATATGATAAGTTTCATTAGTATAGATCTCCTAGGTGGTAAGAAAGTAGATCATAGCCCCATCCCTTAGTTTGCAGCACATATGAACTCATTGATAGACAAACCTTATAGCTTACTGAGGTGAACATTTAGATTTTTGCACACCAAAACACATAATAAAAATGATGGATGTTATATGTCATACCTCATCATCATCAGTATCTTCATCTTCTTCATCATCTTCCTCCCCATCATCCTCATTTTCATTCTCTTCCTGAACTTCTTTAAGACATATAACCGCCTCTATCAGCGAAACAAAACAGTCTCGTACCAGACTAGACCCTGGATTCCCACTGGGTCCCAGCAGCCGTTCAACCACTTTTGCCAGTCCCATCACTGAATTATAAGTTTATAATGGCAGACATAAGTGGATGAAAAGGGTCCGTAATAATATCCTTAGTTTCATACATAAAGTTGATGGAAAATTTTGTCAAAAGAGTTAACAGTAAGAAAGGAAGAGTAGAAAAACCAAAAGATGTTTAATCAAGATGGTAGGACCCAGGAAGCAAGATGATAACGGTAAAGTGGAGATACCAACTCACTGTATAGAGAAGCTAGGTGGTATGCCGACATTTAACAAAACCATATGCAACTAAATAAACTGCCTCTTTAATGGGTCAAACCTCATAAACACCAGATCAATATACTACTTATGTACCATTTCCCTATAGGAGCCAATGAGAGCAAGATGCATTATAGAATAAGTTAGATGGTCTTATGTATTTCCATCCAAGATTAAATATAGGGTGTCAAACAAACAGTTTTGTAATACAGCAGCATTTATCGAGGTTGGAAAGCTGGATCTTAAATTTCCAGAGTAACACCCAGTAGACCTATATGAATGCCTAGAAAAAAGAAAAATAAAATGTGCCATTATAGAAGAATACTAACTAATTAACTTAATCTCAGACTCAGACGACAAACCGGGTTCAAAAGAGTTGGTAGAAATATGACCCAGTGCAGATACCCAAGTTGTAAATCCTTCCTTCTCGTCTTTATCTAAAATTTTCTCAACTACATCAGGATAACACAAATAACAAGAAGATATGACAAGCAACAGAGGTCTCCAAAGCGCAATAGGCTTGCTCTGGATCTCTTTGAAACGAAATAACGCTGCCTGAGTAAATGCTATCACCAAAGACTGCTAACACATTGTGTATTCAAAGAGCCATAAATACTATCTTACAACATTAGCTGTTCCATATAAATCATTAAAAACATGAATAAGATGGGGCTTCAATCATGAAGGACGTTTTAGATTGAGATTGCGCTCATAATGAAAGTTTAATTGACTGAAGTAAGAAACTCATTATAAATTTATAATAAACAAACCCCAAGAGAGTGCTAGCCATAGACCACTGACGTTATTCTCAAAGAAAAAGTAAATTGTACGTACTTCATAGGAGCCTAACTGAGGTTCCATTGGAACATTTTTAATCTAATATACCCCTAAATAGGGCAATAAGCACCCTTATTCTGAAAAAGGGTGTGTGTGTTGCTTTTCCTAGTATAGGGAAGTATACTAATGGACAGTCAGTAAACATATGCTATAAAAGATGACTTTTCTTGTAGTGATATATTTGTCCAATTTACTACTGGACAGTCAGTAAACATGCAAACCATCTTGCAGAATATAGCACTTGCATTCTGAATCGACAAGATAAATCTTATCAGCCAAGCCAGTTAAAGTTAGAATTTCCAAATAAAGCTCATATTGACAAAAAATGATTAGCAATGAACAACATGCCACGCACAAATACCAAAGGTATTAGTAAAAATAAAAGGTAAAATCATTTTTTCAGTAATAATACAAATGATGGAAACAACATATCCATTAAGATTAAAAGATCACTAAATATTGGGAAATAGTAGTATATGTCACTTAAACCAAATTCTTGTGTGAATAAAAAACTTAAAAATGGATTTAGTGGTTGTCCAAATATATCATGGTAGAAAGGAAACAAATAGCACTAAGAGATTTTTGTACACTGTCAGTAATATGACTATGTACTGTTAATTATCATCAAATATCTTTAGAACTACCTTCCTGTTTTGCCTGTAAGCCATTTGACCTATCAACTCTTGTCCATTTTTAGTCACAAAAACCTGCCAATTAGATAAACATGTTAGAATAAAGAACAAGCTGACAATCAAGCGGCCTGCATCAAGTAGCACAACAAATACAAAGTATGCTTACAAAAAACTTTACAAAAGCTACAATAAAAAATTGGTAGTTTGGTACATAACTATACCCTATCCCTAATATACTCAAAACAATTATAAAGAACTCAGTCATTCTACAATACACATATAAAGGCCAGTGAATGCTTTGGCTTCCCCATACAGAAAACCAAAAACAAACTGACAAAATCCTCTTTCTACTCTAGGACCTCCAAATCACACCCTAGAATAGGGTGCCTATTAAGGTGTTTGGACCCTAATTGCTCCTGATTATAAAGCAAAATTCTACTCAAATATGAGGATTGAGCAAATTCTGCACATTGTGTGGCCAATCATGCTGCAGACTTGGCATTATTTCTGTTAATCAATCACAATCAGATGTATAAGTCCTGCATTTTAGTTTCAATCCAAAGGTTCAACCTCTAAACTACTTCCTATACATGCGCCAAAAGTTCAACCTCTAAACTACTTCCTATACATCACCTAGCTAACTGACCACTTTTGATCAAATCCCACAACTGAGATGTCTAACGTTGCCTAGCAAATTGTTTTCAATGTGCATATCAAGGTACAATCAATGGCATCCAGCCATAACCAATGTCTTCGAGGTTGAGTATCTTAATGTCTTCTGCAATTCCTGAAACAGTTTGGGGTCCAGAGTTGTGATGTCACCTGAAGAAAAGTCACACATGGGATGACCTTATGAGAACTCTATGGTGCACAAAAAAAATCTGTAACTGTCATTCTTAAATCGGTGACCTAATTCTACTAGTAACATGTAGCTAACATGAAAAGTTTTTTTCAATGTTCCAACAATTTCTACGTATAATGCTAGTGATTTAAAAGGCAACGATGCTAACTTGTTCCATATAAAGTTAGTCTCGAAGTTTATGCATGGAATTAGAGTACCTGCACCAAGCGTCAAGACAACAATTTCTTTATCAAGGTTGGTTGATATCTCAACAGCCAGTTTATCAATCACATCCCCCTGAGAATGCATACAACCTCAATTAAACATTAGCATGTTTAAAATGGAAAGTATCATAAGAGAACAACTAACAAATATCATTCGTAAGTTGCAATTGTACTATAGCAATATTCAGATGTGTGAACACATGTAGAATAACAATATGGTTGAATCCATTATTTATTTATTATTATTGTTTTTAATTAGCAGAACTGTGACTTTTGCTTACCATTAACGGGATATACTCAGACGGTGGCCCAACGACAGAATTAGCTAAATCCCTTCCACTAACATTCCAGATATTCGCTTATCTAGCAGCATAGATCTGAAGTTAGGAAGCAAGTTAGTAATCATGGTACTACAAGAAGTGTGTGGGAAAGATGCAGATGAATGTATACCTATGTAACTACAACCCGATCTGCTGCACCTAATGCAACTTCAAAGTCCTTCATTAATGCCGCTAGACGGCTGAAAGCGATACATTGTTAACATGGTTAAACATAGATTAACAATGTTAATCATAACCCATAAACACAGAATAAGGAGCTACAGTCAAATTTGTATCTTTTGTTTTGTTTCCAATTTACCTGAAAGTATGAGGTTGAAATACCACCCATAAAGCTTTGAGTGGAAAATTTTGTTGGGTAGCTTGAATAACTGTACGAACCTCAGTTGGATGGTGAGCGTAATCATCATATATATGACATCCATAGAACTGACCGATCATCTTAAATCGTCTAGACACACCAATGAAGTTGCTCCAGTGTAATCTTACATCTTAAACTGAAGCATGAGTAATCATTTGATCATCAATCAGTGCTCTGATAGTAGCTATCACTTGCAGCTCACATAATAAAGAAGTTCCCAACATCCTATAAGGTTAACTATTTCACAGGTTGCTGTAAAAAATAGACTATATATTGCATTTGTGTTTCTGTGAATAAATACAGAATTGATAGGTATTAGAAAGTGTTAATGCTTGTCTAGATTAGCAAAAAATGCCAATCTGGCTGCTTAATCTAGAAAAATGCATAATTAAAAAAAAAATTGAAATGGAGAGGAGATTTGGAAAGATCATTCACTTACTGCTAAGGAATTGAGAACATTGTGCAATCCTGGCACCTGTAGGCTGATTTTTAACACTGGACGCTTCATATGACACTGCAAAACATTAATAATTCAAATGAGTACTATGCATACATAAAGTGGGGGCGGCAGGGGGGGGGGGGGAGGTTCATCTTAGGGAACTGTAACAATTGACATAAATCAACAAAATGACTCTTATTTTCTAATGGACAACAAACATGAAAAACAATGAATTTTCATTTCACTTATTCATTGCAATTTGCAACATAATCCTAGGCCACTAATAACAACTAATTTTTGTTTCTCTAGAACCACAAGAGGCAGCGAAATAGTACCATTTAACTAGGTATCTATGTTATAGAAAGCAATTGAACATGTCTGTGATATTCATACAACCGAGTTAACTAAACATTCGTGCTTTGACACATCAGAATAGAAATCAAACCTGGCACAGTTTCAACCAGAGAATAATGGTAGCAGAAGTCAAATAGTAGACCCAGGAACTTGTAAGCAACCATGAATCATTTATAAATAAGAGGATTGTACCATAAAAACACATTGGAATCAGGAACATATCAAATACTTGAAATTCAAAAGATGTATTTTTCTACAATTTGAAGTAAGAAGGGAGGAATCCGATATTGAAGATATATATATACCCACACCAATATTTGCAATCGTTGACAAGACTAATCTCCTAACAGCTAATAAGAAGGTAATAAGCAGAAAGAGCATATTACTTGGCCAAAAGAAAAACACCACAGCTCATAGTTCAATTCTTAGTTTCATTTCACCAGAAAAAATAGAAAGGAAAGCGAAAAAGAAAACCACTTGTTCTTTTAAGAATTAACTACAAAAATTAAATTCCAATTTTCTTATAATCAATGCTACCAAGGAGGGAAAAAGGTGTACCTCCAAGACAAAATTGTGACCTCGACCTGAAAGAATATTTCCTTCTGGAAACTGAGGAAGGAAAAAACACCAAATATTAGTTTTGACATCAGCATTCCAACCCTGGACACAACTAAAGGAGCAAACCATGAAGTTCAACACCACTTACCTATAGTGGCAAGCAGACCTTCTGTTATTTCATGTCCTGTTTGTGCTAGGGAAATTAACTTTCAATTATCACAAAGGTTGATAAATGCCACCAATGAGTGGAAATGTGAACCTGCATTGTGGCAATGAACTCTTTGAAACTGAGAAACCCTTGTCTCTTGGAATCAGCAATAGCCCAGACCTTTGGAACAACCATTTTTCTAATTGTTATTACAAAAAGTGAACGAATATGGGATAATACTAGCAGAGTCTCTTACTACACAATTGTATTGTATGTAGGCTGAAAAAAAGGTAAACACAATCAAATAAACAATAGCCCAATCATCAGTAACTTTGTCCATAACATGAAACTGATAATATAAAGTTGTTCAAGCATTAACACATGGGTCTGATGAAATTTGATTTAATCCAATTTTTTATCGTTAATGCAAGTACAACTACAAGATCATAAATCTTGTGCTTCTATCTCAAACTCTTCAAGTATTTACCAATAAAAATATCATAATACAGTACAAGAGAAGAGAACCCATTCATGACTACCATCACTTAGATTCTATAATTGTAGCAAAAACAACATTTTTCCATCATCAACGATAGGGTTTTCCATCTGACTACTTCAGTAACAGTAAATGAAGACAATATAGTAAAAGAGAAACCTCCACCATCACTAAGTTGAAACCTAACAACAAATCAAGCATAAGAAGCTCCTATGTAGCTAGATAAGGGGTAAACATCGATAGGTCTCAAATGAACAGAAAACGACATATTTCTGCTCTTGCAGCAAACGAAAAGGTCCATCAAACTTTAACAAAGTAATAATGCAACTCTATCTATCAAACATATTGAATCATCATTTCAGATTGTTTCAATTCGATAACAAATACTTAAATCATTAGTATTTAAATACACGGACTTCAAATTTACAGCTAAACTAATCAGAAACTGATAAACAAACCCTAAAACGACAACTCGAGATCAAAAGCCCTAAACGAACAAACCTGCTTGAGTTCAGACCGGGAGAGGTTGGAAAAAGCGAAGAACTTGGTCGCATCGTTCCTCGTAATGCGTCCATCTCTATCTGCAAACGAACACAAATCAATCAAACGAGTTCTACAGAGATCTAACCACAACTTGTACCAAGAAACTGAAGAGTAGAGAAGTTGAATGAATGAATGAAGGAACCTGAATAGATTAGCCGCAGGTGCGGAGGATGCGAGAGAAGAATTGGAGAGGAGGTGAAGAGGATTCGAGTGAGGAGAGCTTCTTGAGCTTGCGATTGTGTATGGCGTTGGAGACTCGGCTTTCGTCGAAAACCCTAGCTATCTTCACTGTCAATTCTTGTTGCATCTCCTCTTCTTCCTTCTCGAAACACAACAACAAGCAGCGAATGTAGCAACAAAGCTAACGATCCGCTTGGAAAAGGAAGTTCGTCGCTGGAAATCGAAGAGAGGAATTAGGGCTTTGGAGAAGGCGGAGAAGAATTGGAGAGGAGGTGAAGAGGATTCGAGTGAGGAGAGCTCCTTGAGCTTGCTCTTTTTCCCCAATTTTTTCTCCAAATTTAAAGCGCGAAACTTTTTTCGCCAGAGCGCGAAACTCCTCTCTCCACACAGGCGCACGTGCAAAACACTCGTGTTTAGCCACGGTTTTAAGCCGTTGGCAAGTCAAAACACGCTAATACCCACGGTTTTAGCCCGTTGGCCATTATAGCCACGGTTTTTAGCCGTGGCAAATGAACCCACGATTTTAAACCGTGGCCGTGGGGTAGTGATTATAGCCACGGTTTTAAGCCGTTGGCAGTTCAAAACACGCTTATACCCACGGTTTTTGGCCGTTGACCACGATATCCACGGTTATTGGCCGTGGTAAATAAAGAAACGGCTTAGAACCGTGGCCATCTGCGTGTAGCTAAAAAGGCCTTTTGGTGTAGTGATTGATCACAAAACCAAATGATGGATGTGAAGTGATACATCAGTTTAGCCTAAAATGTATGAGTTTCCAAATAAATTTCCATGACATAGGATTCCAACCTAATAAATTTCCATGACATAGGATTTCAAGCAACCAAACACACCCTTAATGATCAACTAGCACTGTCAACCCAACAAAAAGTTCCAGCCCTAGGCAATATTTGATGCGTTAGCAATCCTCTTAGTAGAAAAAAAAATTGGTGAGGTCCATAACCCTTGTGATGATGTGACTTTTAAGGGAAAAAAAAGGAGGGGGGGGGGGGGTGATCTTTGTAAATTAGGAACCATGTGACGTTGATGCAAGTTAAATTGGTGGGGTCCTTGGGTTAAAGAAGATAATAATAATAATAATAATAATAATAATAATAATAATAATAATAATAATAATAATAATAATAATAATAATAATAATAATAATAATAATAATAATAATAATAATAATAATAATAATAATAATAATAGGGGATCTCTGTTGTTATCACATGCGGTTATTATATAAATTTCACGTAAAGTCATCCCATCACATGCTCTTATGTACTCATTCTACCACACGATGTCATTCTATCATATAATCTTATATGGACTGTCTGTAAACCAATATGAACTTATATGGTAGTCATATATTTGTTATGCACATGAGCAATATATTCCAAATACAGATTTGAGATTTTGTTGTTATATAAAAAAAAAGGTAAGAGTACACACCACCCTAATTATTAAACACCATAAAAAGTTGATGGACTGACATAGATCTCGAGAATGTAAAGTTTTGATACAAAGGCTGTGAATTTTTTACGCCACCATATCTCTTATTTGACATCACCATCCCCCGTTTAACACCACCACCTTTTTGTCTCACACCACCACTTGATTTTTGACACCACCACCCTTTTATCATGTTTTTTCTTCTCTAGAGAATAACCACATCAATGTCGCCCCCCAACACTTCTCTCCCACCTTGCCATACAACCGTTGTTGCTCGCCTGCCCCATTTTTATTTTCTTATCCCCTTTTCCTTCCTTTTTCTTCTCATCAATAGTAAGTTGCAATAGCAGCAGAGAATGCTTCCGCAAGCCGTCTCACCAATGTTGTGGCCCCGCCCTACCATCCATCAATGCCGCATCAGTTTGGCGTCGTCCATGGGGAACGACAACTTCCTTCCAAAAAGAGAGTTTGTAATTGAAAACTTCCTCAGTTCTAATCAGGAATTAAAAAAACGCTTAGAACAAATGAGACACTCTAAAGACCCTCAATTCAGCAACAATCAAAGCACTCCTCTCACCGATAAAGCTGCATTGCCAACGGTGCATGCTTCAAATCCAGCAACAACCCTCGAACCAATCATGCCTGTCAATAGAGAGCCACAACATGGAATGGTAGCTCAGTCATCTCAAACATCTAGTGGCACTACCACGGATCCTCGCATGGATCAACTCATGGCCTAGATGGATATTCTGATAAAAACGGTGGATAAACTCACCCAAGAGCGCGTTCAATCCACCGACCATGTCCAAGTACCACCCCAACAAAACTCTGCCAACCGTGTCCGAGCGAGTAATGAAACTCCTGCAGAACTTCATACAGTGAACCTCGAAAGCAGCAAACCACCGGAAGATTGTCCCCCCTTAGAGCGAAGGGATCCCAGCTCAAATCTCGGATATGGGTCACAGATCCTAATGTACTGTACGAATTGGCCAGACCACCGATCTCTGACGCGCTCATGGTGACTCATCTGCCAAAAAAGTTCACTCCACCAAAGTTTGAGACGTACGATGGCACCATCAATCCAACAAACCATCTGCGACATTTTCACCACATGATGGTGTTGAAAGTGCTATTCTATGTCGAATATTTTCAACCAGTTTTACCTCCGTGGTGATGAGTTTGTTCAACAGCCTACCACCAAGGTCGATATACTCATTCCAAGCACTAGCCACTGCCTTCATCACGAGGTTCATCGGCAGCCAACATATGAGAAAAGGCCCACATTACTTGTTTTACATCAAACAAAAGTCTGAAGAAACTATAAGGGAGTATGTTACTCGTTTTACTAATGAATTAACCATGATTGATGACTGCAACAACAAATGACCATTGCCACCTTCATCTCGGGACTAAAACTATGATCATTTTACGATTCTCTGAACCTAGACCCCCCGAAGAACATGGCAATTCTATTGAAAACCACCCAAAAGCACATCAGTTTCAAGGAGATGGTGGCTATTGGAAAAAAGAATGAAATCGAAAGGGAAGAAAGTCTTGCCAGTTGGCACTGATGTGAGCATGATTAGACAATTTGGTGTTGGATTCTACTTTGCTCACCTGATTAGCAAGATGACCACCAATCGAAACACCTCGAAGATCACACAGAGATTTGATCAATAAGCATTTGGAGTTCATTAGTTACCTCATGATGACATTATACGAAAAACTAATCATGGGAATCCAAGTCCGAAAGGGAGGCCACAAAATCGAATTCACAAAAACAATTTTTTTTCAATGCCTATTTTCCATGCAATCAAATGTTAAATCACTTAGGGAAATGGACCAAGGACACAAAAACTAGTGTGTCAAAAACATGAAAATAATGCATCAAAGGGCTGATGGTTTTATTAAGGAGAGCAACTTTCGACTTGGGTGAAAGCAAGTAACCATAAGTTTATTCACCATACTTTTATTGTTTATTGGATCTTCTTTTTATTATTATTAAAGTATTGTTTATTGAAACTTCATGATACAAGCAAGCTTGATAGAGAAAGTCAAGAGTTTCGGGCTTTGTCAATTATTTTTCTAGATCTATTAGTTAAATATATAGTGTGTTGTCAATTAGAGTCAACTTCACATTTTTCATTTGAAAAGTAGTTCATGCATTTTTATTTTTTATTTTTTTGTAATTCCTAATGTTATCACTTTAAACTCAAACCACCGTCAAAATTTAAAATTATAGCTAGAAATTTTAATGGAGTTCTAAAATAGAAAATGATTGATATAAATTTGAAAGCTCATTCCCGTGATGGAAATTGTACAAAAACTTTGTTTTGCCTTCCGTGATGGAAATTGTAGATTGATATGCTCGAGTACATTATTAGATTCCTTGTGTGATTAAAAATTAGGGTGATTAATTGAAGAGGGTTTATATCATCATCAAAGTTCATTTTCGATATTTTTGAGGTCGGCTACATGAATTTTGGTTCTTCAAGCAATGCGGTCTTCTCACATATCCTTGCCTAATCCAAACTCAATGATATCTTCATTCACCGCCTTCATCCATGTTTTCAGCGGTCGTCCCCTCTGTCTACACACTCCATTAACTTGCCAATCTAGACATTTTATAATTGGCATCGTGTTTGGCTCCTTTGCACATGACCAAACCAAGTTAAACGTCTTTCTTTAATTTTATCCTCTATGGGCGCTACACCTAAGTATCTCATAATTCTTTCATTTCTAATTTTATCCTTACGAGTTTTACCACACATCCACCTTAACATACACATTTCTGCTACTGCCATCGTATGTGTATGTTGTCTTGTAGTAGCCCACATTCTGAACCGTATAGCATAGCTGGTCGAACAACTGTCTTATAGCATTTTCCTTTTAGCTTTGCAAGCATCCTTCTATCGCATAATACTCCTGACGTCATTATCCATTTCAACCAACCACCTTTGATCCTATGGTCTACATCTTCTCCAATAGCCCCATTATTTTGAATTATAGATCCTAGATATCGAAAAACCTCACATTATGGGACCTCTACACCTTCGATCTCAATTGCATTACTTCTTCTTCGTGGTTCATAACATAAGTTGCACACTAAATACTCCGTCTTCGAACGACTAATTCTGAAATCTTTACTCTTTAAAGCTGCCCGCCACCTATCTAATTTCTGACATAAACCTACACTAGTCTCATCAATTAAGACAATATCATCTGCAAATAACATGCACCAAGGTACATCTTCTTGCAGATGTCTTGTCAACTCATCCATGACCAAAGCAAAGAGATATGGACTTAACGCCGACCCTTGATGTAGTCCTACTGACACTGAAAATTCACTGGACATCCCACATATTGCACGAACACTTGGTACAGCCCCTTCATACATATCCTTAATGATATAGACATAACGTTGCGACACTTTCTTCCTTTCAGTTGGGGAATCATCCTCATCCTCAAAAAAAAAAACCAAATCGAAAATACAACAAAAATTGTTTTTACATAAAATTGATTGGGGATTCAGAAAAAGAATAAGAAAGATGGATAAAATCTGACCTTGGGAAGCAAGAGTGTAGCTGAGAGGATCTGAGATCTCTCGAATCGAAAGACAAGATATGTCGATACCCCATTTTCATGAGTAAACACTTCCCTGAAGATGAAGAACATAACAACATAAGAAGAAAAAGAGTCGATGAATAAGAAGTAAATAACTCACCTGATGAAGAAGACGCACGCAGCAGACGACAGTGGCTGGAGCGAGCGGAGGCGACTGGCGAGCGGACGCACGTAGAAGAAGTTGAAGCTTAAAGAGCTAAAATTTGTTTTGGGGTTTGTGGTGGTGGGTTGGATTCTGATCGGTTTCAAATCATAAAAACAGTGGCGGGAGGTGGTGTGTGGTGGACGAGCAGACAAGGAGCGGAGGAAGGAGAGTAGAGATTGAGAAAATAAGGGATAGGTTTTTTCTAAGTTTTGCTTAAAAATGATTTTTATTAATGACGACGGTTAAAAACAGTCGCAAATAACTATAACCGTCGCTAAATAATATTATTGTCACTGCTGTTCAACCGTCGTTAGATAAAAGTATTTAGCGGCGGGTTTTCAAAAACGTCGCTAAATAACTGCCGCTATTTTGCAAATTTCTTGTAGTGCCTATCATATGTTTTCTCCAGATCACGTCTCTCGATATTTTTCTATAGTTTTTCTAAGCAGGAAGATGGCCTCTGTAATCGACCTACCCGACATAAATCCAAATTGATTCTCCGAAACCGTGGTTAAACTCCTAAGTATTCGTTCTATAACCCCAATATATTAAAAAAAAATGAGATTATGTAGATGTTGACGGGTCTAAATAGAGAAGAGTTGACAAAAATGACTTTTAGAAAGTTGCATGTCAATTTGACATAAATCCCTTAACAACATTTTGTTTTCCCTCGACATTTAGAATTCCCCTTTCAGATGATACTCAACTTTGGATGATAGGGCTGAACAAAAAACCGATCAAATCGACCGATCCGATCTAAACTGAACCAATCGATTCGGTTTAAATTCGGTTCGGATCGGTTTCGGTTTTAAAAAATTCAAAATCGAAGTGGTCGGTTCGATTTTCGATTTCTATGTGATTTTAACTGACCAAACCGAACCGACCGAATATATATAATAAATAATATATATTTTATATATAAATAATACAATATGTTTAAAATAGTCGGTCGGTTCAGTTTTTTTCGGTTTTGATTCGATTTTAGTCAGTTCGGTTTGGTTACGGTTTGCATAAATTAGAATCGGTTCGGTTTCGGATCGGTTTTGTTAATGGTCGGTTCGGTTTCGGTTTGAAAATTTTAAGACCGATCTAAGTCGGTTCGGTTCACGATTTAGGTGAAAAACCGAACCATCGATTCGGTTTTCATCTCTATTGGATGACGATAACTTGTCCAATGGGATTTCAGATGAGAATAGTTATTAAAAAATAAAAAACAAACAGTGGGGAGCTGGCCACGTGAAACCCTATTAAACCTTTTACTATATATTGGATCACAATCCTCTGCAATTCTTTATTTTACTTGCATAAAAGAAAATGTTTGTTTGGTTAGTCGAGGCTCTTATCAATGCAACCTTCAACAATTGAAGACATTCAAATCAACTTGCATGGTTATTTATTCTCTTTCTCATTTTTATTCATTCATCCTGTATCATCTTGCAACATGGCATTTAATATGAATTTGACATATTATGTCATGTTATTATTGTAGCTAATAATTGAAGACATTCAAATCAACCATATGTTTTTAAATTCCGTTTGCATGTTGAAACGAAGAGTATCGTGATGATAATGTATTGTAAACTAGAGAAAATAAATAACATGTACAAAGAGAAAGTCAAGGCGGCCATAGCGATTAGCAATTTTTTTTGTTAAAATTGGGCTCTTTTATATTTTTATTTATTCTCTTTAAAACACAGTAAAAAATATTAATTATAAAAAAGGTAAAAATATAAAAAACCTCGATTCTAACTAAAAAATGATGGATAGCCTGACTCTCTAAAATTGAGATTACAAGGTGTTAACGACATCAGAAATTCTAAATGGCGAGGACATGAGTGAGGGGTGTGATCGTTCATCCCCTTCAAAATGCGCACCTTTACGAATTTCGAGGGGAATAAGTGGTAAAACCCCTCCCCCTCGCCCATTTCCTCGCCGCCTAGAAGGGCTCTAACGACATAAAGGGTTGTGGAGTAATTCTAACCAACTTTTTCTTGACCTTGTTTTGGTGTTTTTACACTTTTTTATCCCTCATTTTAAAAACACAATCACAAACACTATATTTATAAAACATAAAAAAAAAACAAAAAAACCGAACAAAATCATAAAAATGCCAGCATACAAAGCTGGCTAGAATTACAGAGGGTTGAGAGGTAAATCTCTCTCTTGTTATTTATTCTCTTTCTAATTTTTATTCATTCATCATGTATCATCTTGCAACATGGCATTTAATATGAATTTGACAACTCTATTGAAAACCACCCAAAAGCACATCAGTTTCAAGGAGATGGTAGCTATTGGAAAAAAGAATGAAATCTAAAGGGAAGGAAGTTTTGACAGCTGTCACTGATGTGAGCATGATTAGACAATTTGGTGCTGGATTCTACTTTACTCACCTGGTTAGCAAGATGACCACCAATCGAAACACCTCGAAGATCACACAGAGATTTAATCAAGAAGCATTTGGAATTCATTATTTACCTCATGATGACAGTATACAAAAACTAATCATGGGAATCCAAGTTCGAAAGGAAGGCCTCAAAATCGAATTCACAAAAACAATTTTTATTTTAATGCCTATTTTCCGTGCAACCAAATGTTAAATCACTTAAGGAAATGGACCAAGGACACAAAAACTAGTGTGTCAAAAACATGAAAATAATGCATCAACGGGCTGATGGTTTTATTAAGGAGAACAACTTTCGACTTGGGTGAAAGCAAGTAACCGTAAGTTTATTAACCATACTTTTATTGTTTATTCGATCTTCTTTTTATTATTATTAAAATATTGTTTATTGAAACTTCATGATACAAGCAAGCTTGATAGAGATAGTCAAGAGTTTCGGGCTTTGTTAAAATATTGCGTGTTGTCATTTAGAGTCAACTTCACATTTTTCATTTGAAAAGTAGTTCATGCATTTTTATTTTTTATTTTTTTTGTAATTCCTAATGTTATCACTTTAAACTCAAACCACCGTCAAAATTTAAAATTATAGCTAGAAATTTTATTGGAGTTCTAAAATAGAAAATGATTGATATAAATTTGAAAGCTCATTCCCGTGATGGAAATTGTACAAAAACTTTGTGTTGACTTCCGTGATGGAAATTGTAGATTGATATGCTCGAGTACATTATTAGATTTCTTGTGTGATTAAAAATTAGGGTAATTAGTTGAAGAGGGTTTATATCATCATCATCATCATCATCAAAGTTCATTTTCGATTTTTTGGAATCGGCTACATAGATTTTGGTTCTTTAAGTAATGCGGTCTTTCCACATATCATCGCCTAATCTAAGCTCAATGATATCTTCATTCACCGTCTTCATCCAAGTTTTCAACGGTCGTCCCTTCCGTCTACACTCTTCATTAACTTGTCAATCTAGACATTTTATAATTTGCGCCATGTTTGGTCTCCTTCGCACATGAGCAAACCAAGTTAAACGTCTTTCTTTTATTTTATCCTCTATGGGCACTACACCTAAGTATCTCCTAATTCTTTCATTTCTAATTTTATCCTTGCGAGTTTTACCACACAACCACCTTAACATATGCATTTCTGCTACTGCCATCCTATGTGTATGTTGTCCCATAGTAAACCAACATTCTGAAACGTATAGCATGGCTGGTCGAACAATTGTCTTATAGCATTTCCCTTTTAGCATTGCAGACATCCTTCTATCGCATAATACTCCTGACGTCATTATCCATTTCAACCAACCAACTTTAATCCTATGGTTTACATCTTCTCCATTAGCCCTATTATTTTGAATTATAGATCCTAGATATCGAAAAACCTAACACTATGGGACCTCTACACCTTCGATTTCAATTGCATTACTTCTCCGTCATGGTTCACAACCAAAGTTGCACAATAGATACTCCGTCTTTGAACGGCTAATTCTGAAACCTTTACTCTCTAAAGTCGTCCGCCACCTATCTAATTTTTGACCTAAACCTAGATTAGTTTCATCAATTAAGACAATATCAACTGCAAATAATATGCACCGAGGTACATCTTCTTGCAGATGTCTCGTCAACTCATCCATGACCAAAGCAAAGAAATATGGACTTAACGCCGACCCTTGATGTAGTCTTACTGACACTGAAAATTCACTGAACATCCCACCTATTGCGCGAACACTTGTTACAGCCCCTTCATACATATTCTTAATGATATCGACATAACATTGAGACACTTTTTTCCTTTCTAGCACTCACCAAATTAACTCTATTGGGACCCTATCATATGTTTTCTACAGATCAATAAAAAACGTATGCAAACTTTTACGTGTCTCTCGATATTTTTCTGTAATTTTTCTAAGCAAAAAAATGGCATCTGTAGTCGACCTATCCGGCATAAATCCAAATTGATTCTCCGAAACTGTGGTTAAAGTCCTAAGTTTTCGTTCTATAACTCCGAAGAGGGCTATATATTTAAAAAAAAATGAAATTATGTAGATGTTGACGGGTCTAAATAGAGAAGAGTTGACAAAAATGATTTTTAGAATGTTGCATCTCAATTTGACATAAATCCCTTAACAAACATTTTGTTTTAGCCAACTTTTATTGACGAAAAGTGTATGATACTTAACTTTGGATGAGGGTCGCTTGTCCAATGGGATTTCAGATGAAAATAGTTATTAAAAAATAAAATACAAACAGTGGGGAGCTGGCCACGTGAAACCCTATTAAACCTTTTACTATAGAGCAATGCTAGAGAGCACTGGAGTTTTGCCTGGATATTCACCTGGATGGTGCCAAGCACGTGGCTTGGAAGGGACCCACCAATTTATCTACAAAAAAAAAAAAAAAAAAAAAAATTTCCATCTCAATCAACTTTTATCTTCAATCAACTTTTACAAGACAGAGGAAGAAGAAAATTTATCTTCAATCAACTTTTACAAGATAAAAAAAATTTATCTTCAATCAACTTTTACAAGACAGAGGAAGAAGAAAATTCAAGAAATTGCTTCAGCTCTCAGCTTTTGGTTTACTTCCATGGGAGTTGCAATTGACTTACAATTCTGCATCCCGAATTTCTTCAACAGATCCTGGAGCTGGAGAGCTTGGCCTTTGGAGCTTCTATTCCTGTTTCAGGGCCTGGAGACGAAGATAAATAAGAACTGGATTCGATATCATGCCTTATGGCTATCAGCTGCTTGCTGGAAGGGAATCAGATGAGGAGGAGGAATCAGATGAGGAATCAGATAGATGAGGAGGAGGAAGAAGAAGAGGATGATGATGCGATGAGCTTCTGCGATGTTGGGTTCGTGGGTGGATGGGGATGAGGAATGGTGCATGGTGGATGGGGATGAGCTTCTGCCACTGTCCTCTTCTCCCTTCACCACATTCTTCACTCCTTCGCTTTTTTTTTTTTTTTTGTCCGCTTTAATCACACACGTGCCTGGCACGCCTGGATGGGCACGTGCCTAGCACCATCCAGGCGAAATCCCAGGTGAACTCCCAGTGTGTTTTAGAATTGTTGTTTACTATATATTGGATCACAAACCTCTGCAATTCTTTATTTTACTTGCATAAAAGAAAATGTTTCTTTGATTAGTCAAGGCTCTTATCAACTTGCATGGTAATTATTGTAGCTAATAATTGAATACATTCAAATCAACTTGCATGGTTATTTATTCTCTTTCTCATTTTTAGTCATTCATCCTGTATCATCTCTTGCAACATGGCATTTAATATGAATTTGACAATTCAGAGTACCCAATTCCTCACATTATTCATGTTGACTTGAACATAAGTTGATATCAGCTGACAAAAAATATTTCTTTATTTCTCATTTTTGAATAAGTCTAGAGAGTCGGGCTAGGCTTTTTACCCTTTATCATCTTAGAGATGGTAGTTTATGAGAATTTCTATCATAATGGAGGGTTGAGGAGTAATTTTAGTCAGCTTTTTTTTGCAATGTTTCGGTGTTTTTACATTTTTTGTCATCTCTATTTTAAAACACAATAACAAACACTGTCTGTCTATATAAAGAGAATAAACATTATAAAAAAAAAAAAAAAATCCATCTGGCTAGAATTTCAGAGAGTTGAGATGTAAATCTCTCTTTTTCTCATTTTTATTCATTCATCCTGTATCATCTTGCAACATGGCATTTAATATGAATTTGACAACCCACATTACCCAATTCCTCACATTATGTCACGTTGACCTGAACATGAGTTGGACATCAGCTGACAAAAATTATTTCTTTATTTCTCATTTTTTAATAAGTCTATTCTTTCTTTTCTTGTAAAGACTTACACTGCAAACTGCAAACTGCAAACTGCAAAGGCATCTAACACCTGGGAAAATATAATCCTTGTGATCATAAGGATATATCGATAAATGGCGAGTTGGGTGTTATCAGAATGTGGAATAAAACCGTTCCCTAGCCAATTCCTGAAACCCAGAACTGGGTTCACGACCATTAGCAGCAGAATACCTGTTTGTAAGGTTAGTGGTTCGAGAACAGATTCCAGTCCGATCTGGGTTCAATCCAATGGGGGTAGAAGCAGAGACTGGGGATTGAAAGTTAATGTTCCTATGAGTGTTCCTTCTGAAGAGGAGGAGAACAAAAGCATTGTCAACGGGGTTGGTGAAGAAGACAATTTTGACCCAGGTGCACCCCCTCCGTTTGATTTGGCTGAAATCCGAGCTGCTATTCCAAAACATTGCTGGGTCAAGAACACATGGAAATCTATGAGTTATGTTGTTAGAGATGTGATCGTTGTTTTCGGGTTGGCCGCGGTCGCGGTTTCGTTGAATAACTGGATTGTTTGGCCTCTGTATTGGGTTGCTCAAGGGACTATGTTTTGGGCACTCTTTATTCTTGGCCATGACTGGTAAAAAAAAATATTTCATTCTTTTCTACGTATACCCATTGCCTTGTTTTGATGAAATTGAGTAGTAATTAGATTGTATGTTCGATAATTTGCAGTGGCCATGGAAGCTTTTCAAATAATCACAAGCTGAACAGTGTGGTTGGACATATCCTCCATTCATCAATTCTAGTACCATACAATGGATGGTAAGTTATGGTAACCTCATTGTTTCAATCTTCAATCTTGAAGATTGTTAAATTGAATAAAGAAAAATAAATGAACTTTATAACGGTTGAATGCAATTTGTTATTTTTTAGGTTTTGTAAATTATTTGATGCGTGTTGGAAAATAATGGGTTTAACCCATTATGATGGACCATTTTGGGACCCAATTTCGGGTTGGACAGCATCGTTTATTTTTTGATGGGTCGGGCCACGTTCATATATTTGGGTGTCCAAAATGATGCTCGGGTGAATGAGAAACTGAGTCTCAAAAATACACCTTCACAGGCATTGGGTTAAATAAACCTTTGATATTATGAAACAATGTGATTAAATAGGTTTTTCCTACATGTATATATAGGACTCCTAATCTCTTTCAAACAACTTAGAAAAAAGAATACAAAAATCAAACCCATGCCTTTTAAGAATACTTTCTTCCTTTCAAGTGTTAGTGTGATAGAGTTCTAGAGCAGTTTTGTGGTGCTCAAACACTATTGTTCAGCCGTTGTATTCTGGAAGGCAGATGTCAACATCCTCACGCACCCTCGGTGAGTGGCGAATCTGCTTTAAGGACACCATGTGTAACACGAGCCTTGGTCTAATATTTCTGTTATGTGATTTAGATTTCACTTTACGTAATCAGTTTATGTTCTTTTATTTTTATGCTTTTTCTCTACTATTATTCAGAACCTGTTTTTTTCATATTATATGTGTGCTACATACTAACAATGCAAACTTAGTTAACTTACAGGAGAATCAGCCATAGGACTCATCATCAGAACATAGGGCATGTTGAAAATGATGAATCATGGATTCCAGTTAGTACTCGACTTCTCTGTCCTAAGAACTTGCTTTGTTAGATTGAATTTACAGTTTACCTCAATTTATCCATCTCTCTTGCAGATGCCTGAAAGCCTTTACAGAAGTTTGGACGAGTTTAATCGCATGATGAGGTTTACACTCCCTGCCGCTATGCTAGTTTTCCCATTTTATATGGTGAGTTGATACTAGCTTGAAGAAAATTATCAATTTAGTTATTTTCGATTATTTTGTGATGAAATGCTTGGCTTGGTTACAGGCGGGCAAAACTTTTGGAAATAGAGGTTCTCATTACGATCCTAACAGCCTCCTGTTCGTGCCTAATGAGAGAAAAGATGTGATCACTTCTACGGTTTGTTATTTTGCTATGGTGGCATTGCTTGTAGGATTATCTTTTGTAATGGGTCCTGTTCAGATGCTCAAACTCTACGGCATTCCATACTGGGTATATTCGACATTCTTGATTGAATTGGTTGAGTAAATTCAGCATCTTAAAATTGCTGAGCTGATCGAAACTTTGAATTTGCTTTGGCATCCAGATCTTTGTCATGTTGCTGGATGTTGTGACTTACTTGCATCATCATGGGTATGAGGATAAAGTCCCATGGTACCGAGGAAAGGTGTGTGAACGTTTTGACTAGCCTTACAGATGTTATTCGTTTATTAGAATCTAGAACAAAGAGATCAGCTAAATTGTTGGAAATACTTGCGTTGAGAGCTTGGAGTTGATTTGATATTTGCTTTAATGAAACAGGAGTGGACTCATCTAAGAGGAGGGCTTACGACAATTGATCGTGACTATGGAGTGATCGACAATATCCACCATAACGCTGGAACTCATGTGATACATCATCTCTTCCCTCAAATCCCACATTACAACACTGTAGAAGCTGTAAGTCTGTCTTCTTCACTAGAACTGTTGCAAATGGATTACTTCAGATAAATGCTAATGGTTTGCTATTCTATATTTTGAACATTTCAGACTGAGGCAGCAAAGCCAGTGCTCGGAAAGTACTACCGTGAACCTAAGAAATCTGGATTTCTACCATTCCACTTAGTTGATACTCTAATAAAAAGTTTCAGAAGTGACCATTATGTCAGTGATGAAGGTGAAATTTTATACTATCAAACTGATCCAGAGCTAGCTGGAACTTCAAAGAAGTCGGAATGAAATTGTACAAGGGGCAATGAAAACCCTGATCCTCTATAGCCACATTGTTTGAACAACGATTTGATTGAAGGTTTTTTCTTATTGTTGTAATGGGGGATCCCATTCTACTACCCCTTGTATATTATGTACTTTGGTTATGTTTAGATAAAATTTCAATAAGCAAAGAAAAGATTTGAAGATTTGGCTCTTAATTCTTCATCTGTAGTTCTGTACTTGTTTCTTATTGCTTTGGTGGAGTTTTGTGGAGCATATCTTGTGCAACACATCTTGACAACTACTTTATATTATATTAGAAGACAAACAAATGCAATTAAACTTTACCATTTTGAAAACCGATAAGAAAGAAGAAGAATAACTTACTCTTAGCTCTCACTTATTCGAGATTGTTCTGTTGGGTGGTGATGGTTGTTGCAAATGTTTTAGATATGACTACATAATTTGCTCTATAATAAGACTTTTGTTGCTCTATAATACTTGTTTTAGTAATCTTTATTGTCAAAATATATTATATAAGTAGACCGATTATATCCAATTAATCCACTTAATCTTAATCGAATGGTCCGTTATCCACATTTACTACATAAAATGTAGACCCACATTTATTTGGACGCTATTATGTGATGTGTCACTTTAGTTGTAAAAAAACATCTACGAATTAGTTTGAGATAACAGTATAGTTTGGTATGTTCTTCTTATCGATCATAATTGACAACAAGAGTAAAAGACATAACATAAATAGTTCACCACTCTCTTGCAGAGGTTGAAATTATAACACAATTTCCCTCCATTCAACACAAGTTCTAAATGATGCAACCCTAGTCATGGTTACTAAATCGTCAATAATCGTGTTAACAAGTTCATCAGCAAAAATTTATTTTTTTTATGGATAAAATTTGCCAATAATCAACACGAGCGACTGAACTCCAACTTAACATCAAAGAATTCAATGATATGCTCTCTAGATTAGATTTAAAAACTACCCAATAATCCGTTCAAGCGACCCAACTCAAACTTCCAATTCAACGTCAAATAATTCACTACCCCAATAATAAATTTGGGACCCAACTCAAACTTCCAATTCAACATCAAATAATTCACTACCCAATAATAAATTTGGGACCCAACTCAAACTTCCAATTCAACGTCAAATAATTCACTACCCAGATAATAAATTTGGGTGACTAAACTCAACATTCCAATAAATTGTGGAAACAAACAATTCAACCAATCAAAATAAAGGGATTATACAAACATACAGTAATGGCAAAAGTGAATTCGAATTAGGGTTTTTTCATGAAAAACGCCACGATACCTCTCACCGATAAAGCTGCATTGCCAACGGTGCATGCTTCAAATCCAGTGACAACCCTCGAACCAATCATGCCTGGCAATAGAGAGCCACAACATGGAATGGTAGGTCAGTCGTCTCAAACATCTAGTGGCACTACCATGGATCCTCGCATGGATCAACTCATGGCCTAGATGGATCTTCTGATCAAAACGGTGGATAAACTCACCCAAGAGCGCATTCAATCCACCGACCATGTCCAAGTACCACCCCAACAAAACTCTGCCAACCGTGTCCGAGAGAGTAATGAAATTCCTGCAGAACTTCATAAAGTGAACCTCGAAAGCAGTGAACCACCGGAAGATTGTCCCCCCTTAGAGCGAAGGGATCCTAGCTCAAATCTCGGATATGGGTCATAGATCCTAATGTACTGTACGAATTGGCCAGACCACCGATCTCTGACGCGCTCATGGTGACTCATCTGCCAAAAAAGTTCACTCCACTAAAGTTTGAGATGTACGATGGCACCATCGATCCAACAAACCATCTGCGACATTTTCACCACATGATGGTGTTGAAAGTGCTATTCTATGTCGAATATTTTCAACCAATTTTACCTCCACGGTGATGAGTTTGTTCAACAGCCTACCACCAAGGTCGATATACTCATTCCAAGCACTAGCCACTGCCTTCATCACGAGGTTCATCGGCAGCCAACAGATGAGAAAAGGCCCACATTACTTGCTTTACATCAGACAAAAGTCTGAAGAAACTATAAGGGAGTATGTTACTCGTTTTACTAATGAATTAACCATGATTGATGACTGCAACAACGAATGACGACCATTGCCACCTTCATCTCGGGACTAAAACTATGATCATTTTACGATTCTCTGGACCTAGACCACCCGAAGAACATGGCAATTCTATTGAAAACCACCCAAAAGCACATTAGTTTCAAGGAGATGGTGGCTATTGGAAAAAATAATGAAATCGAAAGGGAAGGAAGTCTTGCCAGTTGGCACTGATGTGAGCATGATTAGACAATTTGGTGCTGAATTCTACTTTGCTCACCTGGTTAGCAAGATGACCACCAATCAAAACACCTCGAAGATCACACAGAAATTTGATCAAGAAGCATTTGGAGTTCATTAGTTACCTCATGATGACAGTATACGGAAAACTAATCATGGGAATCCAAGTCCGAAAGGGAGGCCACAAAATCGAATTCACAAAAACAATTTTTATTTCAATGCCTATTTTCCGTGCAACCAAATGTTAAATCACTTAGGGAAATGGACCTAGGACACAAAAACTAGTGTGTCAAAAACATGAAAATAATGCATCAAAGGGCTGATGGTTTTATTAAGGAGAGCAACTTTCGACTTAGGTGAAAGCAAGTAACCATAAGTTTATTCACCATATTTTTATTGTTTATTGGATCTTCTTTTTATTATTATTAAAATATTGTTTATTGAAACTTCATGATACAAGCAAGCTTGATAGAGATAGTCAAGAGTTTCGGGCTTTGTTAATTATTTTTCTAGATCTATTAGTTAAATATATAGTGTGTTGTCATTTAGAGTCTACTTCACATTTTTCATTTGAAAAGTAGTTCATGCATTTTTATTTTTTATTTTTTTTTTGTAATTCCTAATGTTATCACTTTAAACTCAAACCACCGTCAAAATTTAAAATTATAGCTAGAAATTTTAATGGAGTTCTAAAATAGAAAATGATTGATATAAATTGTAAAGCTCATTCCCGTGATGGAAATTGTACAAAACCTTTGTCTTGACTTCCGTGATGGAAATTGTAGATTGATATGCTCGAGTACATTATTAGATTTCTTGTGTGATTAAAAATTAGGGTGATTAATTGAAGAGGGTTTATATCATCATCATCATCATCAAAGTTTATTTTCGATATTTTTGAGGTCGGCTACATGAATTTTGGTTTTCCAAGCAATGCGGTCTTCTCACATATCTTTGCTTTGTCCAAACTCAATGATATCTTCATTCACCACCTTCATCCAAGTTTTCAGCGGTCGTCCATCCGTTTACACCCTCCATTAACTTGCCAATCTAGACATTTTATAATTGGCACCGTGTTTGGCTCCTTCGCACATGACCAAACCAAGTTAAACATCTTTCTCTAATTTTATCCTCTATGGGTGCTACACCTAAGTATCTCCTAATTCTTTCATTTCTAATTTTATCCTTACAAGTTTTACCACACATCCACCTTAACATACGCATTTCTGCTATTGCCATCGTATGTGTATGTTGTCCCGTAGTAGCCCAACATTCTGAACCGTATAGCATGGCTGGTCGAACAATTGTCTTATAGCATTTCCCTTTTAGCCTTGCAGGCATCCTTCTATCGCATAATACTCCTAACGTCATTATCCATTTCAACCAACCACCTTTAATCCTATGGTCTACATCTTCTCCAATAGCCCCATTATTTTGAATTATAAATCCTAGATATCGAAAAACCTCACATTATGGGACCTCTACACCTTCGATCTCAATTGCATTACTTCTCCCTCGTGGTTCATAACCAAAGTTGCACACTAAATACTCCGTCTTCGAACGGCTAATTATGAAATCTTTACTCTCTAAAGTCGCCCGCCACCTATCTAATTTCTGACATAAACCTACACTAGTCTCATCAATTAAGACAATATCATCTGCAAATAACATGCACCAAGGTACATCTTCTTGCAAATGTCTCGTCAACTCATCCATGACCAAAGCAAAGAGATATGGACTTAACGCCGACCCTTTATGTAGTCCTACTGACACTGAAAATTCACTGGACATCCCACCTATTGCGCGAACACTTGGTACAACCCCTTCATACATATCCTTAATGATATAGACATAACATTGAGACACTTTCTTCCTTTCACGCACTCACCAAATTAACTCCCTGGGAACCCTATCATATGTTTTCTCCAGATCACGTCTCTCGATATTTTTCTATAGTTTTTCTAAGCAGAAAAATGGCCTCTGTAGTCGACCTACCCGACATAAATCCAAATTGATTCTCCAAAACCGTGGTTAAACTCCTAAGTATTCGTTCTATAACCCCAAAGAGGGTTATATATTAAAAAAAAATGAGATTATGTAGATGTTGATGGGTCTAAATAGAGAAGCATTGACAAAAATGACTTTTAGAAAGTTGCATGTCAAATTGACATAAATCCCTTAACAACATTTTGTTTTCCCTCGACATTTAGAATTCCCCGTTCAGATGATACTCAACTTTGGATGATAGGGCTGAACAAAAAACCGATCAATCCGATTAAATCGATTTAAACCGAACCAATCAATTCCGTTTAAATTCGGTTCGAATCGATTTTAGTTTTAAAAAATTCAAAACCGAAGTGGTCGGTTTGGTTTTCGGTTTCTATGTGATTTTAACTAACCAAATCGAACTGACCGAATATATATAATAAATAATATATATTTTATATATAAATAATACAATATGTTTAAAATAGTCGGTCGGTTCGGTTTTGATTCGATTTTAGTCGGTTCGATTCGGTTACGGTTTGCATAAATTAGAATCGGTTCGATTTCGGATTGATTTTGTTAATGGTCGGTTCGATTTCGGTTTGAAAATTTTAAGACCGACTTAAGTCGGTTCGGTTCACACTTTAAGTGAAAAACCAAACCGTCGATTCGATTTTCAGTCCTATTGGATGACGGTAGCTTGTCCAATGGGATTTCAGATGAGAATAGTTATTAAAAAATTAAAAACAAACGGTGGGGAGCTGGCCACGTGAAACCCTATTAAACCTTTTACCATATATTGGATCACAATCCTCTGCAATTCTTTATTTTACTTGCATAAAAGAAAATGTTTGTTTGGTTAGTCGAGGCTCTTATCAATGCAACCTTCAACAATTGAAGACATTCAAATCAACTTGCGTGGTTATTTATTCTCTTTCTCATTTTTATTCATTCATCCTGTATCATCTTGCAATCGTGATGATAACGTATTGTAAACTAGAGAAAATAAATAACGTGTACAAAGAGAAAGTCTAGGCGGCCAGAGCGATTAGCAATTTTTTTTGTTAAAATTGGGCTCTTTTATATTTTTATTTATTCTCTTTAAAACACAATAAAAAACATTAATTATAAAAAAGGTAAAAATATAAAAAACCTCGATCCTAACTAAAAAATGATGGATAGCCTGACTCTCTAAAATTGAGATTACAAAATGTTAACGACATCAGAAATTCTAAATGGCGAGGAAATGAGTGAGGGGTATGATCGTTCATCTCCCTCAAAATGCGCGCCTTTACGAATTTCGAGGGGGATGAGTAGTAAAACCCCTCCCCCTCGCCCATTACCTCGCCGCCTAAAAGGGCTCTAACGACATGAAGGGTTGTGGAGTAATTCTAACCAACTTTTTCTTGACCTTGTTATGGTGTTTTTACACTTTTTATCCCTAATTTTAAAAACACAGTCACAAACACTATTTATATAAAATGTAAAAAAATAAAAAAAAACCGAACAAAAGCATAAAAATGCCAGCATACAAAGCTGGCTAGAATTACAGAGGGTTGAGACGTAAATATCTCTCTCTCCCTCTATCTCTTGTTATTTATTCTCTCGTTCTCATTTTTATTCATTCATCATGTATCATTTTGCAACATGGCATTTAATATGAATTTGACAACTCACAGTACCCAATTCCTCACATTATGTCATGTTGACCTCAACATGAGTTGGACATCAGCTGACAAAAATTATTTCTTTATTTCTCATTTTTTAATACGTCTACAGAGTCCGCGATGCTTTCTACCCTTCATCATCTTAGAGATGAAGGTTTATGAAAATCTCTATGATGATGGAGGGTAGAGAGCTTGGCTCTCTAGAATTTGGGTTTATTTTTGCATGAGAATTGATTTATATATTGCTATTCAATATTTATGCTGCCAAATGAATGTGGAAAGATGTTGCTAAGATCAGAGAAATAATGTCTAGTAAAGGTATAAAAAAGAGTTTGGGTGTAGTTGGATAGAGGTTGATGTAAAAGTCCATGTTTAATTTTTCTCTTTAAAGATGGATCTCATCTAAAGGTCGTAGAGATCTATTGAAAATTGTATGAATTTGGTGAGAAACTGATTTCAGCAGAACATATCCCAAGTAATGATTTCAGTAGGTGGGGTTCTTTCATGACTTCCTATTACTAATAACAAATTCATAATAATCCGTAAGAATCCTTTAAACTTCGTCAAAATCCATTAAAATCTTTTGAAATACTTTAAAATCCATGAATTTTAAAATCCTTCACAATCCTTAATTGAATACACCCCTAAAATACCCGATAGTAAATTAAAACTTCAAAATTCCAATTTGACATCAACAAACTTAAATAACTTGATCAAGTTGCATTAATCACCTGTAAGAACAAGATGAACAAAAGTTGATGGTGGTGCCAAGACCGATCCCTCCACCATTGGCTAACTGCAGCAACATACATAAATGAGTGTGGAAACATCTTCGTTTTCTTTCTTATTTTTAATAAACATCTTCGTGTTTGGCCAAAACAAAAAATTGTGGAAACAAACTATTCAATCAATCAAAATAAAGGGATTATACAAACATCCAGTAATTGCAAAAGTGAATTCGAATTAGGGTTTTTTCATGAAAAACACCACGATACCTGAGTGGAGAAATCTAGGGTTTGGGGGGACGGTTGATCAACAATATGACTTGGGGCAGATTGGTGATGGTGGAGATGATGGCGGTTGTGGTGGTGAGCAGAGTGAAGGGGTTTCACCCTCGCACAGGCCTCCACAATGATGGAACCGCGGATTGCCCTCTCCCTCACCTCTTAGCTGCAAAATCAACGTGAGGAGGAGAAAAAAAAGTTGGGGTGGTGCATTTGGCGGCGGGCAATGACACTGCCACTACTGTTCTATTGTGTTCTTGAGAAGAGAGGGTGAAAGGGAAGGGATAAAAATTTGAATTATATTGGGGGGAGGGTTTATATTGGTGGTGAGTGGTGACATAAATGTGAGGTGGTTTTGTCAAATAGTGGATATGGTGGTGTAAAAAAATGGGTCCAATACAAAGGACTAACCAAAACAATGAGTTTTACTATTGTCTCAAGAACATCTCTAGTTGGTAGTCTAACTAGGGTCTATTTGACAACGTAGAATAGATTTTGAGGAAAAATCTTCATTTTCTTTGAGAATCTATTTCAAAGAAAACACGAGAATAGATTTCATAGTATGTTGTTTAATTGGCACATTGAACATTATGATGGAGCTGTTATCATTGTTTTAATAGCCAGAACTTTTCAAGGACAATTGACTACATATAACATAATAAAACAAAATAATTACTCATAAGTAATTTTTCTATATTACATGTTTATTTCATCCAATAGTTGATATCACAATATTTTCATTTGTTTTCTAATTTATCTCCATCTTTTTAGTATTTTATCAATTGTATTTTAACAAAATTGCAAAGCCTTACGCCTCAATATTGCTGAACATGTTCCAAAACACAGTCATAGATTAAAATACTAAGGCCTACATTGACCTATCACGTATCATTTTCTAATCATAGCTCCACATGCTTCAAAATACAGTCATAGATCCAAAAATACACATATTGAGGCATATTAACTTTGAAGGGTAAAAATATATTTTACAAAAATTACAAAATAAAAAATTTATTTAATAGGTCTAGACACAAGGATTGCAATGGTAAAAATCGTGTCAAAATCGAAATTACAATTTGCACTTTAGACTTGGTCAAAGCCTGATCAAAACAAATCAAAGCTCAATGAAGCTCTAGTTAATGATCAACTTTGGTAAAAAAAAAATAATCAAGGTTGATCAAAGTCAATTAAAGTCAACGATCAATATTGACCATAGTCAACTCTAATTAGCAGTCAATGATCAAGGCCTAAAGGGCTTATTTTTCTTAGGGCATGTTTTGTTACTCATGGAATGAGTTTGACCATTGTAATAGTAGTGACTATTACAACGATTTAAGCCATTCTTGTGTTGGTTAGGTGTAAAATTGGCGTAATGGAAATAATCATTACAAATTTCATTGTAATGGGCATTCCTTCTCAAGACCCGTGAATGCCCATTGTAATGGTCAATACTCTATTTGTCTTCCTTACCTAACACATATGCTTTCTTACCCATCTTAGATCCAAAATCCATGGTCAATAATTGAGGGCATAATGATAAATACAAAAATCATTCTCATTCCACCCCGTAACCAAACATACTATATATTTCCATTTCCATTCATATTACCATTCTAATTCTATTGGGTAACCAAGCATGGCCTTAGTTTCTATTCTTTATGGGAGTGGAGGAATTGGGAATGAAGAAAATAGGGTTTATATTAGGGCCGAACAAAAAACTGATCAAACCAACTAAACTGACCGAACCAATCAAAATCGAACTGATTGGTTCAGTTTAAATTTGGTTCGGATCGGTTTTGGTTTTAAAATTTCAAAACCGAAATGGTCGGTTCGGTTTTCGGTTTCTATGTGATTTTAACCGACCACACCGAACCGACCAAATATATATAATAAATAATATACATTTTATATATAAATAATATAATATGTTTAAAATAGTTGGTCGGTTTGGTTTTATTTCGGTTACGGTTTGCATAAATTAGAATCGGTTTGGTTTCGGATAGGTTTTGTTAATAGTCGGTTCGGTTTGAAAATTTTAAAACTGACCTAGGTCGGTTCGATTTTCAGCCCTAGTTTATATTTATTTAAGAGAAAATTAGCTATGAAAAATATTGTGCTATCAAACAACTTTAATTTGCACTCGAGCAGAACAAATTCTTTTTCCATTGAAAATATGCACATCAAACAAATTCTTAATTTTATTTAATGGAAATCAACACACAACAATTAAGAGAATATATGAAGTTAATAAATAAGAAAATAAAAAAGGACACAATTAAAGGTATTTCAATTTGTATTACTATACTATTATAACAAAATTACAATCTATCGAGAACAATTGCACTGGGTAATTTGTTTAATAAGCTTTGCCATTTCCAATACACAAATAAGGCTATTGCCAACTGCGTCCCACAAACTTGACAAGTTCATGTGTTTTTCAACTAGAGAAAAAGTTGCAATCAAAATTTAGCAACTTATTATCGTTAAAGTTGAAATCCTTGTAATGCCACAAAGTTAGCAAGTCATTCGCATTTATGCTATGCAATTCATTTAGGGTGTGTTTGGTTGCATAAAATCTTATGTTATGGAAATTTATGAGGGAACTTCTACATTTTACACTAAATTGATATATCACTCCACATTTACCATTTGACCACCATTTGATTTTGTGATTAATGGTGGGAATGGAAGTCCCATGAACATGGGAATCTCACTCATTGGTCCTCAAGACATGTGATTCTCATGTTCATAGGATTTTCATTCCCACCATTGATCACAAAATCAAATGATGGATGTGGAGTGATACATCAATTTAGCCTAAAATGTATGAGTTCCCTAATAAATTTTCATGACATATGATTCCAAGCAACCAAACACATCCTTAATGATCAACTAGCACTGACAACCCAACAAAAAGTTCCATCCCTAGGCAATATTTGATGCGTTAGCAATCCTCTTCGTAGAAAAAAAATTGGTGAGGTTCATAAGAGTACACACTACCCTAATTATTAAACACCATAAAAAGTTGATGGACTGACACAGATTTCGAGAATCTAAAGTTTTGATATAAAGGCTGTGAAATTTTTACGCCACCCTATCTCTTCTTTGACACCACCATCCCCCGTTTAACACCACCTTATTTTTGTCTCACACCACCACCCTTTTATCCTGTTTTTAGTTCTCTAATGAATAACAACATCAATGTCGCCCCCCAGCACTTCTCTCCCACCCCGCCATACAACCGTTGTTGCTCGCCTGCCCCTTTTTTCCTTTTTTTTTCTTATCCCCTTTTCCTTCCTTTTTCTTCTCATCATTAGTAAGTTGCAATAGCAGCAGCGAATGCTTCCGCAAGCCGCCTCACCAATGTTGTTGCCTCGCCCTACCATCCATCAATGCCGCCATCAGTTTGGCATCGTCCGTGGGGAACGACAACTTCCTTCCAAAAAGAGATTTTGTAATTGAAAACTTCCTCAGTTCTAATTAGCAATTAAAAAACTCTTAGAACAAATGAGACACTCTAAAGACCCTCAACTCAGCAACAATCAAAGCACTCCTCTCACCGATAAAACTGCATTGCCAACGGTGCATGCTTCAAATCCAGCGACAACCCTCGAACCAATCATGCCTGGCAATAGAGAGCCACAACATGGAATGGTGGCTAAGTCATCTCGAACATCTAGTGGCACTACCATGGATCCTCACATGGATCAACTCATGGCCTAGATGGATCTTCTGATCAAAACGGTGGATAAACTCACCCAAGAGCGCGTTCAATCCACCGACCATGTCCAAGTACCACCCCAACAAAACTCTGCCAATCGTGTCCGAGAGAGAAATGAAACTCCTGCAGAACTTCACAAAGTGAACCTCGAAAGCAGCGAACCACCGGAAGATTGTCCCCCCTTAGAGCGAAGGGATCCCAACTCAAATCTTGGATATGGGTCACAGATTCTAATGTACTGTACGAATTGGCCAGACCACCGATCTCTGACGCGCTCATGGTGACTCATCTGCCAAAAAAGTGACCTCCACCAAAGTTTGAGACGTACGATGGCACCATCGATCCAACAAACCATCTGCGACATTTTCACCACATAAGGGAGTATGTTACTCGTTTTACTAATGAATTAACCATGATTGATGACTGCAACAACAAATGACCATTTCCACCTTCATCTCGGGACTAAGAATATGATCATTTTACGATTCTCTGAACCTAGACCCCCCGAAGAACATGACAATTCTATTGAAAACCACCCAAAAGCACATTAGTTTCAAGGAGATGGTGGCTATTGGAAAAAATAATGAAATCGAAAAGGGAAGGAAGTCTTGACAGCTGGTACTGATGTGAGCATGATTAGACAATTTGGTGTTGGATTCTACTTTGCTCACCTGGTTAGCAAGATGACCACCAATCGAAACACCTCGAAGATCACACAGAGATTTAATCAAGAAGCATTTGGAGTTCATTATTTACCTCATGATGACAATATACGAAAAACTAATCATGGGAATCTAAGTCCGAAAGTGAGGCCTTAAAATATTGTTTATTGAAACTTCATGATACAAGCAAGCTTGATAGAGATAGTCAAGAGTTTCGGGCTTTGTTAATTATTTTTCTAGATCTATTAGTTAAATATACAGTGTGTTGTCATTTAGAGTCAACTTCACATTTTTCATTTGAAAAGTAGTTCATGCACTTTTATTTTTATTTTATTTTTTGTAATTCCTAATGTTATCACTTTATACTCAAACCACCGTCAAAATTTAAAATTATAGCTAGAAATTTTATTGGAAATCTAAAATAGAAAATGATTGATATAAATTTGAAAGCTCATTCCCGTGATGGAAAATATACAAAAACTTTGTCTTGACTTCAGTGATGGAAATTGAAGATTGATATGCTCGAGTACATTATTAGATTCTTTGTGTGATTAAAAATTAGGGTAATTAATTGAAGAGGGTTTATATCATCATCATCATCATCATCAAAGTTCATTTTCGATGTTTTTGGGATCGGCTACATGGATTTTGGTTCTCCAAGTAATGCGGTCTTTCCACATATCATCGCCTAATCCAAGCTCAATGATATCTTCATTCACCGCCTTCATCCAAGTTTTCAACGGTCGTCCCTTCCGTCTACACCCTTCATTAACTTGCCAATCTAGACATTTTATAATTGGCGCCATGTTTGGTCTCCTTCGCACATGACCAAACCAAGTTAAACGTCTTTATTTTATTTTATCCTCTATGGGCACTACACCTAAGTATCTCCTAATTCTTTCATTTCTAATTTTATCTTTACGAGTTTTACCACACATCCACCTTAACATACGCATTTCTGCTACTGCCATCCTATGTGTATGTTGTTCCGTAGTAGCCCAACATTCTGAACCGTATAGCATGGCTGGTCGAACAATTGTCTTATAGCATTTCCCTTTTAGCCTTGCAGACATCCTTCTATCGCATAATACTCCTGACGTCATTATCCATTTCAACCAACCAAATTTAATCCTATGGTCTACATCTTCTCCATTAGCCCCATTATTTTGAATTATAGATCCTAGATATCGAAAAACCTAACACTATGGGACCTCTACACCTTCGATCTCAATAAAAATCGTATGCAAACGCTTACGTGCCTCTCGATATGCTTTCTATAGTTTTTCTAAGCAGGAAGATGACCTCTGTAGTCGACCTACCCGGCATAAATCCAAATTGATTCTCCGAAACTATGGTTAAAGTCCTAAGTTTTCGTTCTATAACCCCGAAGAGGGCTATATAAAAAAAATGAGATTATGTAGATGTTGACGGGTCTAAATAGAGAAGAGTTGACAAAAATGATTTTTAGAATGTTGCATCTCAATTTGACTTAAATCCCTTAACAACATTTTGTTTTAGCCAACTTTTATTGACGAAAAGTGTATGATACTTAACTTTGGATGAGGGTAGCTTGTCCAATGGGATTTCAGATGAGAATAGTTATTAAAAAATAAAAAACAAACAGTGGGGAGCTGGCCATGTGAAACCCTATTAAACCTTTTACTATATATTGGATCACAAACCTCTGCAATTCTTTATTTTACTTGCACAAAAGAAAATGTTTCGTTGGTTAGTCAAGGCTCTTATCAACTTGCATGGTTATTATTGTAGCTAATAATTGAAGTCATTCAAATCAACTTGCATGGTTATTTATTCATTCATCCTGTATCATCTTGCAACATGGCATTTAATATGAATTTGACACATTACCCAATTCCTCACATTATGTCATGTTGACCTCAACATGAGTTGGACATCAGCTGACAAAAATTATTTCTTTATTTCTCATTTTTGAATAAGTCTAGATTGACGGGTCAGGCTTTCTACCCTTCATCATCTTAGAGATGGAGGTTTATGAGAATCTCTACGATGATGGAGGGTTGAGAGCCTGGCTCTCTAGAATTTGGGTTTATTTTTGCATGAGAGTCTCCTCTAACACCCTTAACACAAAAGCTGTGTTGTGTTTTTTTTTTTTTCTCCTCTATCACTTCTAATCCTCTATTCTTTCTTTTCTTGTAAAGACTTACACTGCAAAGGCATCTAACACCTGGGAAAATATAATCCTTGTGATCATAAGGATTTATCGGTAAATGGCGAGTTGGGTGTTATCAGAATGTGGAATAAAACCGTTCCCTAGCCAATTCCTGAAACCCAGAACCGGGTTCACCACCATTAGCAGCAGAATACCTGTTTGTAAGGTTAGTGGTTCGAGAACAGATTCCAGTCCGATCTGGGTTCAATCCAATGGGGGTAGAAGCAGAGACTGGGGATTGAAAGTTAATGTTCCTATGAGTGTTCCTTCTGAAGAGGAGGAGAACAAAAGCAGTGTCAACGGGGTTGGTGAAGAAGACAATTTTGACCCAGGTGCACCCCCTCCGTTTGATTTGGCTGAAATCCGAGCTGCTATTCCAAAACATTGCTGGGTCAAGGACACATGGAAATCTATGAGTTATGTTGTTAGAGATGTGATCGTTGTTTTCGGGTTGGCCGCGGTCGCGGTTTCGTTGAATAACTGGATTGTTTGGCCTCTGTATTGGGTTGCTCAAGGGACTATGTTTTGGGCACTCTTTATTCTTGGCCATGACTGGTAAAAAAAAATATTTCATTCGTTTCTACGTATACCCATTGCCTTGTTTTGATGAAATTGAGTAGTAATTAGATTGTATGTTCGATAATTTGCAGTGGCCATGGAAGCTTTTCAAATAATCACAAGCTGAACAGTGTGGTTGGACATATCCTCCATTCATCAATTCTAGTACCATACAATGGATGGTAAGTTATGGTAACCTCATTGTTTCAATCTTCAATCTTGAAGATTGTTAAATTGAATAAAGAAAAATAAATGAACTTTATAACGGTTGAATGCAATTTGTTAACTTACAGGAGAATCAGCCATAGGACTCATCATCAGAACATAGGGCATGTTGAGAATGATGAATCATGGCATCCAGTTAGTACTCGACTTCTCTGTCCTAAGAACTTGCTTTGTTAGATTGAATATACAGTTTACCTCAATTTATCCATCTCTCTTGCAGATGCCTGAAAGCCTTTACAGAAGTTTGGACAAGGTTACTCGCTTGATGAGGTTTACACTCCCTGCCGCTACGCTAGCTTTCCCATTTTATATGGTGAGTCGATACTAGCTTGAAGAAAATTATCAATTTAGTTATTTGCGATTGTTTTGTGATGAAATGCGGTTTGGTTACAGGCGGGCGAAACTCCTGGAAATAGAGGTTCTCATTACGATCCTAACAGCCCCCTGTTCGTGCCTAATGAGAGAAAAGATGTGATCACTTCTACGGTTTGTTATTTTGCTATGGTTGCTTTGCTTGTAGGATTATCTTTTGTAATGGGTCCCGTTCAGATGCTCAAACTCTACGGCATTCCATACTGGGTATATTCGACATTCTTGATTGAATTGGTTGAGTAAATTCAGCATCTTAAAATTGCTGAGCTGATCGAAACTTTGAATTTGCTTTGGCATCCAGATCTCTGTCATGTGGATGGATGTTGTGACGTACTTGCATCATCATGGGTATGAGGATAAAGTCCCATGGTACCGAGGAAAGGTGTGTGAACGTTTTGAGTAGCCTTACAGATGTTTTTCGTTTATTTGAATCTAGAACAAAGAGATCAGATAAATTGAGAGCTTGGAGTTGATTTGATGTTTGCTTTAATAAAACAGGAGTGGACTTATCTAAGAGGAGGGCTTACGACAATTGATCGTGACTATGGAGTGATCAACAATATCCACCATGACGCTGGAACTCATGTGATACATCATCTCCTCCCTCAAATCCCACATTACAACCTTGTAGAAGCTGTAAGTCTTGTCTTCTTCACTAGAATTGATGCAAATGGATTACTTCAGATAAATGCTAATGGTTTGCTATTCTATATTTTGAACATTTCAGACTGAGGCAGCAAAGCCAGTGCTCGGAAAGTACTACCGTGAACCTAAGAAATCTGGATTTCTACCATTCCACTTAGTTGATACTCTAATAAAAAGTTTCAGAAGTGACCATTATGTTAGTGATGAAGGTGAAATTTTATACTATCAAACTGATCCAGAGCTAGCTGGAACTTCAAAGAAGTCGGAATGAAATTGTACAAGGGGCAATGAAAACCCTGATCCTCTATATCCACATTGTTTGAACAACGATTGATTGAAGGTTTTTTCTTATTGTTGTAATGGGGGATCCCATTCTACTACCCCTTGTATATTATGTACTTTGGTTTTGTTTAGATAAAATTTCAATAAGCAAAGAAAAGATTTGAAGATTTGGCTCTTAACTTAATTTTACAAGCAAAATTATATTTGTCTTACGGATAAAACTTCGCAATAATCAACAATCAACACGAGCGACTGAACTCCAATTCAACTTCAAAGAATTCAATGATATGCTCTCTAGATTAGATTTAAAAACTACCCAATAATCCGTTCAACATCAAACAATTCACTACCCCAATAATAAATTTGGGCGACCCAACTCAAACTTCCAATTCAACATCAAATAATTCACTACCCCAATAATAAATTTGGGTGACTAAACTCGACATTCCAATATTCAACAACAACAAAGAAATAAAAATTTTAATTAAGGATTGTGAAAGATTTTAAAAACCAGGGGTATTCAATTAAATATTTGAAAGAATCTATCTAAGTCTAAGTCCATGAGTATTCAATATTGATTTAAAAGAATTGTTTTAAAATCCATCAAAATCAGAGGAATTCAACTTCATGTTTTTAAAAGTCCACCAAAATCAGGGGTATTAAAAAAATAGTGGATTTTGATGGATTTGTAGAAGTTGTGAATTTTGAAGGATATGTGAGTATAAAGTATAAATAACAAGAGTCATTTCAAATCCAACATTCCTCCCATATTTCGACGGATTTGTATTTTATCTCTCTCTCTTTTCTTCTAGGGTTCTTGTTTTTTATGACGAAGATCAACAAACTCCCCATCTCAATCTCAATTAAACACATCATCCATTTGTTACGAATCTACCCCTCCTACAAATCCAATGTTAGTGCCCAATAGCTCTGAATTGATTTCAAGCAAAAGGTACACAAATAAGGAAGAAGATTAGGAAGGGAACGAGTAAAAATTTATTTTTTGCATACATGTACTCTTTCAATTAAAGGCAAAAGGAAGAACAAATACTACAGTTGAATATCTAAACAACTACTACAGTTGATGTAAAAGTCCATGTTTAATTTTTCTCTTTAGAGATGGATCTCATCTAAAGGTCATAGAGATCTACTGAAAATTGGATGAATTTGGTGAGAAGTTGATTTCAGCAGAGCATATCCCAAGTAATGATTTCAGTAGGTGGTGTTCTTTCATGACTTCCTATTACTAATAAAAAATTCATAATAATCCGTAAGAATCCTGTAAACTTCGTCAAAATCCATTAAAATCTTTTGAAATACTTTAAAATCCATGAATTTTAAAATCATTCAAAATCCTTAATTGAATACACCCCTAAAATACCCGATAGTAAATTAAAACCTCAAAATTCCAATTTGACATCAACAAACTTAAATAACTAGATCAAGTTGCATTAATCACTTGTAAGAACAAGATGAACAAAAGTTGATGGTGGTGCCAATACCGATCCCTCCACCATTGGCTATCTGCAGCAACATACATAAATGAGTGTGGAAACATCTTCGTTTTCTTTCTTATCTTTAATAAACATCTTCGTGTTTGGCCAAAAAAAAAAAGTGTGGAAACAAACAATTCAATCAATCAAAATAAAGGGATTATACAAATATAGAGTAATTGCAAAAGTGAATTCGAATTAGGGTTTTTTCATGAAAAACGCCATGATACCTGAGTGGGGAAATCTATGGTTTGGGGGGGCGGTTGAACAATGTGACTTGGAGCAGATTGGTGATGGTGGAGATGATGGCAGTTGTGGTGGTGAGCAGAGTGAAGAGGTTTCGCCCTCGCACAGGCCTCCACAATGATGGAACCGCGGATTGCCCTCTCCCTCACCCCTTAGCTGCAAAATCAACTTGAGAGATGAAAGGAAGATTATAATTAAAAAAAAAAAGGAGGACAAAAAAGAAATGACAGAGGAGGAGAAAAAAAGGCTGGGGTGGTGCATTTGGCTGCGGGCAATGACACTGCCACTGCTGTTCTATTGTGTTCTTGAGAAGAAAGGGTGAGAGGAAAGAGATAAAAATTTGAATTTGGGGGGTTTATATTGGTGGTGAGTGGTGACATAAATGTGAGGTGGTGTTGTCAAATAGTGGATCTGGTGGTGTCAAAAAATCGGTCCTATACAAAGGACTAACCAAAACAATGAGTTTTACTATTGTCTTCCTCTTATCAAGAACATCTCTAGTTGGTAGTCTAACTAGGGTCTATTTGACAACGTAGAATAGATTTTGAGGAAAAATCTTCATTTTCTTTGAGAATCTATTTCAAAGAAAACACAAGAATGGATTTCATAGTATGTTGTTTAATTGGCACATTGAACATTATGATGGAGTTGTTATCATTGTTTTAATTGCCAGCAGTTTTCAAGGAAAATTGAGTATATATAACATCATCATCATCAAAGCCCATTCCCGAGATTTTCGGGGTCGGTTACATGGATTTTGGTTCTCCAAGCAATGCGATCTTCCCAAAATAAGTACTCATAAGTAATTTTTCTATATTACATGTTTATTTCATCCAATAGTTGATATCACAATATTTTCATTTGTTTTCTAATTTATCTCCATCTTTTTAGTATTTTATCAATTGTATTTTAACAAAACTGCAAAGCCTTATGCCTCAATATTGCTCTACATGTTCCAAAACACAGTCATAGATTAAAATACTAAGGCCTACATTGACCTATCACGTATCATTTTCTAATCATAGCTCTACATGCTTCAAAATACAGTCATAGATCCAAAAATACACATATTGAGGCATATTAACTTTGAAGGGTAAAAATATATTTTACAAAAATTACAAAATAAAATATTTATTTAATAGGTCTCGACGCGAGGATTGTAATGGTAAAAACCGTGTCAAAATTGAAGTTACGGTTTGCACTTTAGACTTGGTCAAAGCTTGATAAAAACAAATCAAAGCTCAATGAAGGTCTAGTAATGATCAACTCTGGTAAAAAAAATCAAGGTAGACCAAAGTCAACGATCAATATTGACCATAGTCAACTCTAATTAGCAGTCAATGATCAAGACCTAAAGGGCTTATTTTTCTTAGGGCGTGTTTTGTTACTCATGGAATGAGTTTGACCACTGTAATAGTAGTGACTATTACAATGATTTAATCCATTCTTGTGCTGGTTAGGTGTAAAAATGGAAATGATCATTACAAATTTCATTGTAATAGGCATTCCGTCTTAAGACCCTGTGAATGCCCATTGTAATGGTCAACACTCTATTTGTCCTCCTTACCTAACACATATGCCTTCTTACCCATCTTAGATCCAAAATCTATGGTCAATAATTGATGGCATAATGATAAATACAAAAATCATTCTCATTCCACCCTGTAACCAAACATACTATATATTTCCATTTCCATTCATATTACCATTCTCATTCTATTGAGTAACCAAACATGGCCTCAGTTTCTATTCTTTATGGGAGTGGAGGAATTGGGAAGGAAGAAAAGAGGGTTTATATTAGGGCTGAACAAAAAACTGATCAAACCGAACCGATTGGTTCAATTTAAATTCGGTTCGGATCGGTTTTGGTTTTAAAATTTCAAAACTGAAATGGTCGGTTCGGTTTTCGGTTTCTATGTGATTTTAACCGACCAAACCGAACCGACCGAATATAAATAATAAATAATTTATATTTTATATATAAATAATATAATATGTTAAAATAGTCGGTCGGTTCAGTTTTGGTTCGGTTACGGTTTGCATAAATTAGAATCGGTTTTGTTAATGGTCGATTCGGTTTGAAAATTTTAAAACTGACCTAGGTCGGTTCGGTTCACGGTTTAGGTGAAAAATTCTTTTTCCATTGAAAATATGCACATCAAACAAATTCTTAATTTTATTTAATGGAAATCAACACAACAATTAAGAGAATATATGAAGTTAATAAATAAGAAAATAAAAAAGGACACAATTAAAGATATTTCAATCTGTATTACTATACTATTATAACAAAATTACAATCTATCGGGAACAATTGCACTAGGTAATTTGTTTAATAAGCTTTGCCATTTCCAATACACAAATAAGGCTATTGCCAACTGCGTCCCACAGACTTGACAAGTTCATGTGTTTTTCAACTACACTACTACAAATATTAGCTTAGGTAACGCCACTTAGATAGCGCTTTTTTAAAAAGCTATCCAAGTGGGCACTAGGATAGCGCTTATTTGTCTTTAAAAAAAAAAAAAAAAAAAAAAACGCTACAATAGCGCTTTTAATTTTTTTTTCAGTTAAGCGCTATCTTAGTTATGTCTTAGATAGCGCTTTTAAAAACGCTATGAGAAAAAACGTTACCAAAGCTACCATAGCGCTTTTAAAGTGCTTGCATAGCGCTTTTAAAGTGCTTGCATAGCGCTTCCGAAGCGCTATGCTAGTTACATTTAGGATAGCGCTTCGATTTTGATCAAATATCAAATTAAATCTCATTTTTTCAGATCTTGATACGATCGGACGGTTAAGATCACAAACCCTCATTTTTTCATTTTTTCAGATTTTGGTTTCCTCGACATTTAGAATTCCCCTTCTCAAATACACAGAGAGGCGATGAGGCGAGAAGGCAAGGAACCGAGGCGAGGAACCAGAGGAGGCGAGGAGGCGAGGAACCAGAGGAGGCGAAGAACCGAGGAAGGAGGCGACTCAGGCGAGGAACCAGAGGAGGCGAGGAGGCGAGGAACCGAGGAGTCGTAAGCTCATTTAAATCTGGGTATTTTGTTTCAAGTTTATATCTTTAGAGCCGGGTTGGTTAAGCATGCTTTGATTTTGAATGGGTTTTCATTAGTTTGGTTTTGATTTGCCTTTTGTGCCCTAATTTTTTGATTTTCTGAAACGAAATTGAATCATGTTTATGTTTACATGGGGTTTGATTGTTTTGGTTTATTTTTATGAAATTGACAATGGACTTTGATTATGGTGCTTAAATTTGTGATTTTTTGTGAAACAGACTTGAACAATTTTGACCTAATGAATTGGGAATCTAATTTACAATGGGTTTCTTCTTATCAGGTGTTGGAGTTAGCAGGAAAAGCAGCGAGAGACAACAAGCAATCCAGAATTGAGGTGGAAGATGACCATATATCTTGAGAAAATATTGTTTGCTCCCATCCTAACAAAACATTTTCCACAACTTCGTCGAAAACATGAGGGTAGGGACTATCATTAAATTCATATTTTGCATTTTCTCTCCCTTTTTTCTCTTCTATTTTCTCACTTTTGGCAAGTTTTCTTGGAGAAAGTTTCTTTTAAACATAGCCTAAGAGATGAATGTCCTGTCTTGTTATACGACTAACTAAGTTTTTACATGATCGACCAAGTTATATGCTTATACATACTCATGATATACTCAAGGATACAGAAGTAAGCATGCCAAACCATCTAATATATCCTTCAGTACAATCGGAAACTAACTAATCAAATTAATAAAAAATAGTTGAATCCAATTGTTTTCCCATGTATGGCTGTGGCTACTTTCTTTGTTAATAAATATTGGTATACGAGTATTGAGATTCAGGAGTGTTTTGCATTAGATATGGTTTGTCACTGCTGTTTGTAGTGCAACTTTCAGGCAGTTCTTCTTGTTTAATAGATATTATTAAGTCACAGGCTTAGCTGGGTTTAGTATCTTAGTATGGTTGAAGTCTCAAGATTGCTAATTACATTCAGCAATATGGTATTGCTATTTTGTCAGGTTGCGGAGATGGAAGCTTGTTTGCAGGAATCCAATCTTACAGTTCCAACTCGTGAAGTTCTCTACTCTATTGCTATTGTTAACTGTGTCACCTATGCCTCTTGATGATTTGGCTCCAATGAGGAATGTGACTCAAACTGCTCCTGAGATTGTGTTCTAAATACATGGAAGTGAAGACAATGAGTCAATTCACTTGGGACCTCGTGTTCCTTTGTTGCTTTCACTTAATCTCTCTGTCTGTATGTGTTCCTTGTTATGAGATGAATACCTTTCTCTCTTTCACAGTCCTTTGCATCATAATCTGGAAAATGACCCATTAGAATAGAAAAGAAAATTGAAACTACAAGAGAGTAACCATTTCTCTTTAAACTGATGAGTTCCTGACCAAGATGTGAAATCATGGGTAATTTTAAAAAGGAATGTAGCTTAGAAGCCACTTCACTTCTTTCTAGACAGCTATTCTTTCTTTCATTATATTATCCATTTATGTGTAAGGCATGAGTGAATGAAAATACGTTTTGAGTCATTAGGAAGTGCTCTATGTAAAGATCAATTTGCATTTCAAAATATCACAGCCCTAAGAGTCAGCAAATATGTGTTTGATACTACATACTTCTATCTGGAAAATTGATGTATTTTCTATTACTGAAATCTCGTGTTGGGTATTCATATTCTCTCTTACTGCACCTTAATACCCCAGTTAACTAGTTTACTCAGTGGCGCCAGTTTTTGATTTCTTTATACTGGTTTTGCATTAAAATTGTAGGGAATTGCTGACACCATGGCTTATCTCCAAAGCGAAGGCCGCCTACTTCGTGCAGAGCATAATCTTCTCGGTGAAGCATTTCTGGTTATGTCATCCACTGCTGGGTAAATATTTGTTACGGTTCGGCAATATTTTCTCATACTGGCTCTGCATTATTTCACTCTTCTTTAGATCTAAGTTTCTCAAGTCTCTTCACACTGATGCAGGATTCAACAGCAGCAGGAAGTTTTGGTTTGGTTACTTGAACCCTTGAGCAAACAGTGGACACAGGTTGAATGGCAGAATGTGTACTTGTCTGATCCTGTCGGTCTTATCCGCTTATGCTCTGATACATCATTTATGTGGTCACTTTTCCATACCGTGACTTTCTTTGAAAAATCTCTTAAAAGGAGTGGAATTCGGAAAAGCAATTTAAATGTGTAGGCTGGATCTCTTGGTATGCCTCCACATCCAATGGCTTCTCATTTGGCATGGATGCTGCCTCCTCTCCTAAGGGTAAGTTTCTAATAATTGGTGTCGACATGGCAGATCATGTTTCCTCAACTTAATTATCTCTAAATTCTGAAGTCATGTCTTTTTTGCTAATTCAAGTTTCTTCGCATGTATGTTGTTTCTCGTTCTTCGTTTTCCTCTGCTCAATATTGTTCAATAATATCCATTGTTGCACCTCATTAAGCTTGTTGCTGCTAAAGCTTGTGTTTTTTTCACAATCAATTCTCGTTTCTCAGCACATTGTCACAATATTTGATTTGAATATTCAATATATCTGACCATTTTAACCTCATTTTAGCATTACATAGGAATTAGGGGTGTTTCTTTTGTCAATTCTGATATTTTTCTGTGTTTGGTGCAAGCGATGTTGATATTGAATATTTGAACCATTGTTTGTGCAAAGATTTCTTGGTTATATGGATAGTTTAACAATAGACAGAATGTCAGCTTTTTAGCCATCTTCATCTGGATAAGGTGTTATGATTTATTCTCAACTGAAAAAATCCTAGCTTTAGAAAAAATGAACATCAAACTCCTGGCAAATTACCTTGATCACTAGAGAATATGTAGCTTTAGTAATTTCGCTTTTGGAAACTCTGACATTTTTGTCTAGTTGCTAATGTATCTTAAATGATTGTAGGTATAATGTTTTGGGTCTATCGACAACCATTGGGGATACCTTCTACAAATGTGTGGAAAGTCATTCCGTTGCTCTAGCACTTCTGGAGAACATACAATCAATGGACTTCAGACATATTAGGCAGCTCGTTCATATGGCTTTGATTCCTTTGATGAAGTTTTGCCCGTTGGATTTATGGGAAGAGTGGCTTGAAAAATTTCTGCATCCGTTACTCGTCCACTGTCAGCATGTCCTTAGTTTTTCATGGTCCAGTCTTCTTCGTGAAGGTCGAGCAAAAGTTCCAGATATCCATGGAGATATCAGTAAACCAGATCTTAAGGTGGAAGTAATGGAGGAAAAGTTACTTAGAGATTTAACTCGCGAGATATGTTCTCTTCTTTCAGTGTTAGCTTCCCCAGGGTTAAATAATGGACTTCCATCTTTAGAACCGACTGGACAGAACAGTCGCGTTGACATGTCTCTCAAAGACTTAGATTCATTTGCGTCAAGCTCTTTGATAGGGTATGTCCTTCTAGATCCTAATGTTATACTTTTTCGTTCTAAACATCTGCTCAGAGCCACTTACTAATATTCTAATTTAGACTAACATTGTCGTCACGTTGCAGATTCTTACTGAAGCATAAAGAAACAGCTCTTCCAGCACTGCAAATAAGCCTAGAAGCTTTAACATGGACAAATGGGGAAGCTGTATCGAAGGTGTTGTCCTTCTGTGGATCTGTGATTCTGCTGGCTATTTCAACAAATGATGTGGAGCTCCGAGGTTTTGTTGCCAAGGACATGTTCTATGCAATTATCCAGGGTTTGGCACTTGAGTCAAATATTAATGCCAGTGCAGAGCTCCTTGTTCTCTGCCGTGACATATTTCTATATCTTGCTGATAGGGATCCTGCTCCTAGACAGGTTTGATGATATTTCTTGGAAGTCCTAGTTGGAAGAATGTTGAAAGGATATAAAGTGTTCTTGATCAATAATTTGTACCTCGATAAGAGTTCCTCATGTTGAATTGTTCTCTTTGTGATGCAGGTTTTACTTTCTCTTCCTTCCATCACAGCCCATGATTTGCATGCTTTTGAAGAAGCTTTAGCGAAAACGTCTAGTCCGAAGGAACAAAAGCTGCATATGAAGAGCTTGCTGTTATTAGCTACTGGAAATAAGTTAAAAGCACTCGCCGCTCAAAAAAGCACGAATATGATCACAAATATTTCCGGTAAGATCTTGCTTCATTCTGTTTTTCCTTCTAGTTTGAGCAAGATTTCAAATTAATATTTACCAGTACTGTCAGCTGTTGCTTAGTCAAAATTTGGTTCCATTTGAACCAAAAGCACTAGAACTTCTACCTCTTGAATTGCTAGTGCTCTTTGTAGGTCATTTGGTAAAGTGGTTTATACTTGATTAAAGTGGGTCCATGAATGGATGAGAAACAGTTAATGGAATGTGACAACAGTAATTGTACAAGAATGCAAAAAACTATCATTCTAAGACACTCCCAGTGATATCAGTAAAGGTTTTATTTTTTACTTAAGATTTGAGTTTATGATAGAACAAGCAGCACAATTGTTGACAATGCATTAACAATATATATAGCACTAGTAATCAGTAATATTATTGTTATTTCGGGGTATATTATTTGGAATCCTGAAGTTCCCACCAGTCTCTTAGCTGTTTTCGCATTGGAACTTAATTTATACGAAGTATATCTTATTGAAAAAAAAAATAACAGCAATAATAAATAAATAAAAACAAAAAAGGGACACTTGAGCATCCTGCATCTTTAAAGCAATGAACAATTTTTGGAATAAGAAAAAAAAATATTAAATAAAATGTCGATTGAGTGAAAACAACCCACATTAAAAAGGTTTCTACTTGAGTGTTGACTAGGAGTTCCTTCATACTCCTATTGTTTTCCACTTGTACTATTGTTTTTCTGTTTATTGGTCTCGACAGAAGTGAAGAGTCGGAGTTTAAATACTAGCTCTACATTGAAAAGGCCAAGTGTTGTGAATATTGGTGCTCTGCTTTCTTTCAATTCAACTATTGGAGAAGTGGCAATGCCAGCAATAAATGCTGCTTTCTTTCATTCATATCGATGCCTGTTACAGCTTACTATTTTTAGATTTTAGAAGCTGTGCTGTGCCATATGGTACACATATACATGCACATGAACAGGTTGCCTTCTGGTCTATTTGCAACATGGTGCTCACTCTCTTTATCCTTCTGTATTTGCAGCAAAATAAACAGATTTTGATTGATGTTGTTGTCCATGCTGTAAATGAGGACTATGTTGAGATGGAAAATGATTTCACCAGACTTGGTTTCCTTGCTGATCCCATACATCAAACTACAAGTGATGGTTCTTCTCCATTCCCAAGCAATTTCCTCCTTGGCACTGCCTCCTCTGCATATCAGGTATCACAACTTCTACAATTTCCTCCTTAGTGTGTGTGTGTGTTGTTATACTTATACAATGCCATGATGCAATTTCAGGTTATGCGAGGATACAATTTGAAGTGGCGGTAGAATCTGAGAAACATTCAGCGGTGCCGCAATGTACAGACGAAGTTAGGACTGTAGGAGAAGCTGTTGGCCATTTCATTTCGTGGCCAAAAAAGCTGGTGTATAAATATGATAGCATATTAACAATTTTGTATGAATGCTTAAATTATATTTTGAATGAATGAGAAACAGTTAGTTATCATGTTGTGTCTTTATTGATTGATTGAACGTTGTCATTATTATATTAAATATTATATAAAAAAATATTATATGGTAGTTAATAAAAAAAATTCACCGAAATTAAATAGCGCTTTAGAAGCTAATTAAAAAAAAAAATCAAAAAAAAAAATTTAAAAAAAATCAACAAAATTAAATAGCGCTCATAAAAGCGCTATGCAAGCTAATTTAAAAAAAAAAATTAACGCTTAGATAGCGCTTAATAAAGCGCTATCTAACGAAGCGCTATTCAAGTACGCGCCTTGCATAGCGCTTTTTTGAGCGCTATCTAAGCCTATTTTTAAGCGCTATGCAAGCCTATATTTTATCGTTAAAGTTGAAATCCTTTTAATGCCACAAAGTTAGCAACTCATCCGCATTTATGCTATGCAATCCATTTAGGGTGTGTTTGGTTGCATGGATTCTTATGTCATGGAAATTTATGAGAAAACTCCTATATTTTAGGCTAAATTGATATATCACTCCACATTTACCATTTGACCACCATTTGATTTTGTGATCAATGAGAATCTCACTCCTTGGTCCTCAAGGCATGTGATTCTCATGTTCATGGGATTTCCATTCCCACCATTGTTCACAAAACCAAATGATGGATGTGGAGTGATACATCAATTTAGCCTAAACTGTATGAGTTCCCTAATAATTTTTCATGATATAGGATTCCAAGCAACCAAACACACCCTTAATGATCAACTAGCACTGTCAACCCGACACAAAGTTCCAGCCCTAGGCAATATTTGATGCGTTAGCAATCCTCTTCGTAGAAAAAAAAATTTGTGAGGTCCATAAGGGTTATCGTGATGTTGACCCTTGTGATGATGTGACTTTTAAGGAAAAAACAAGGGGGAGGGGGGTGTGATCTTTGTAAATTGAGCTTTGCTAGGGGTCGAGGGAGGGAGCGAGGGATGGGTGGTAACCACACGGCTACACCCGCCTCGAGATGAGCGCATCAGTCTCGAGACGCGCGATGTTGCTCATCTCGAAGCGGATGGGTGGCTTCCACCCATCCCTCGCCCCTTTCCCTCGTTCCCTCCCTCGACCCCTAGAATTTTCGTTGTAAATTAGGAACCATGTGACGTTGATGCAAGTTAAATTGGTGGGTTCCTTGGGTTAAAGAAGAAAAATAATAATAATAATAATAATAATAATAATAATAATAATAATAATAATAATAATAATAATAATAAAAGGGGATCTTTGTTGTTATCACCTGCGGTTATTATATAAATTTCACGTAAAGTCATCCCATCACATGCTCTTATGTACTCATTCTATCACACGATGTCATTCTATATATCATATAATCTTATATGGACCGTCTGTAAATCAATATGAACTTATGTGGTAGTCATATCTTTGTTATGCACATGAGCAATATATTCCAGATACAGATTAGAGATTTTGTTATTATATAAAAAAAAAAAAAAAAAAAAGTAAGAGTACACACCTCCCTAATTATTAAACACCATAAAAAGTTGATGGACTGACACAGATCTCAAGAATGTAAAGTTTTGATACAAAGGCTGTGAATTTTTTACGCCACCATATCTCTTTTTTGACACCACCATCCCTCGTTTAACACCACCACCTTTTTGTCTCACACCACCACTTGCTTTTTGACACCGCCACCCTTTTATCCTGTTTTTTCTTCTCTAGAGAATAACAACATCAATGTCGCCCCCCAGCACTTCTCTCCCACCCAGCCATACAACCGTTGTTGCTCACCTGCCCCATTTTTTTCCTCTTTTTTTCTTCCTATCCCCTTTTCCTTCCTTTTTCTTATCATCAATAGTAAGTTGCAATAGCAGCAGCGAATGCTTCCGCAAGCCGCCTCACCAATGTTGTTGCCCCGCCCTACCATCCATCAATGCCGCGATCAGTTTGGCGTTGTCTGTAGGGAACGACAACTTCCTTCCAAAAAGAGAGTTTGTAATTGAAAACTTCCTCAGTTCTAATCTGCAATTAAAAAACTCTTAGAACAAATGAGACACTCTAAAGACCCTCAACTCAGCAACAATCAAAGCACTCCTCTCACCGATAAAGCTGCATTGCCAACGGTGCATGCTTCAAATCCAGCGACAACCCTCGAACCAATCATGCCTAGCAATAGAGAGCCACAACATGGAATGGTAGCTCAGTCATCTCGAACATCTAGTGGCACTACCACAGATCCTCGCATGGGTCAACTCATGGCCTAGATGGATCTTCTGATCAAAACGGTGGATAAACTCACCCAAGAGCGCGTTCAATCCACCGACCATGTCCAAGTACCACCCCAACAAAACTCTGCCAACCGTGTCCGAGAGAGTAATGAAACTCCTGCAGAACTTCATAAAGTGATCCTCGAAAGCAGCGAACCACCGGAAGATTGTCCCCCCTTAGAGCGAAGGGATCCCAGCTCAAATCTCGGATCTGGGTCATAGATCCTAATGTACTGTACGAATTGGCCAGACCACCGATCTCATATGCCAAAAAATTTCACTCCACCAAAGTTTGAGACGTACGATGGCACCATCGATCCAACAAACCATCTGCGACATTTTCACCACATGATGGTGTTGAAAGTGCTATTCTATGTCGAATATTTTCGACCAGTTTTACCTCCACGGTGATGAGATTGTTCAACAGCCTACCACCAAGGTCGATATACGCATTCCAAGCACTAGCCACTGCCTTCATCACGAGGTTCATCGGCAGCCAACAGATGAGAAAAGGCCCACATTACTTGCTTTACATCAGACAAAAGTCTGAAGAAACTATAAGGGGGTATGTCACTCGTTTTACTAATGAATTAACCATGATTGATGACTGTAGCAACGAATGACCATTGCCACCTTCATCTCGAACTAAAAATATGATCATTTTACGATTCTCTGAACCTAGACCCCCCGAAGAACATGGCGATTCTATTGAAAACCACCCAAAAGCACATCACTTTCAAGGAGATGGTGGCTATTGGAAAAAGGAATGAAATCGAAAGGGAAGGAAGTCTTGCCAGCTGACACTGATGTGAGCATGATTAGACAATTTGGTGTTGGATTCTACTTTGCTCACCTGATTAGCAAGATGACCACCAATCGAAACACCTCGATGATCACACAGAGATTTAATCAAGAAGCATTCGGAGTTCATTAGTTACCTCATGATGACAGTATACGAAAAACTAATCATGGGAATCCAAGTCCGAAAGGGAGGCCTCAAAATCGAATTCAAAAAAATAATTTTTATTTCAATGCCTATTTTCCGTGCAACCAAATGTTAAATCACTAAGGGAAATGGACCAAGGACACAAAAACGAGTGTGTCAAAAACATGAAAATAATGCATCAAAGGGCTGATGGTTTTATTAAGGAGAGCAACTTTCGACTTGGGTGAAAGCAAGTAACCATAAGTTTATTCCAAGAGTTTGGTAGATACCATACTTTTATTGTTTATTGGATCTTCTTTTTATTATTATTATTAAAATATTGTTTATTGAAAATTCATGACACAAGCAAGCTTAACTTCATGATACAAGCAAGCTTGATAGAGATAGTCAAGAGTTTCGGGCTTTGTTAATTATTTTTCTAGATCTATTAGTTAAATATATAGTGTGTTGTCATTTAGAGTCAACTTCACATTTTTCATTTGAAAAGTAGTTCATGCATTTTTATTTTTTTTGTAATTCCTAATGTTATCACTTTAAACTCAAACCACCGTAAAAAAAACTTTGATATAAATTTGAAAGCTCATTCCCGTGATGGAAATTGTACAAAAACTTTGTCTTGAATTCCGCGGTGGAAATTGTAGATTGATATGCTCGAGTACATTATTAGATTCCTTGTGTGATTAAAAATTAGAGTGATTAATTGAAGAGGGTTTATATCATCATCAAAGCTCATTTTCGATATTTTTGGGGTCGGCTACATGGATTTTGGTTCTCCAAGCAATGCGGTCTTCCCACATATCCTCGCCTAATCCAAGCTCAATGATATCTTCATTCACCGCCTTCATCCAAGTTTTCAACGGTCGTCCCCTCCGTCTACACCCTCCATTAACTTGTCAATCTAGACATTTTATAATTGGCGCCGTGTTTGGTCTCCTACGCACATGACCAAACCAAGTTAAACGTCTTTCTCTAATTTTATCCTCTATTGGCGCTACACCTAAGTATCTCCTAATTCTTTCAGAAGTGAAGAGTCGGAGTTTAAATACTAGCTCTACATTGAAAAGGCCAAGTGTTGTGAATATTGGTGCTCTGCTTTCTTTCAATTCAACTATTGGAGAAGTGGCAATGCCAGCAATAAATGCTGCTTTCTTTCATTCATATCGATGCCTGTTACAGCTTACTATTTTTAGATTTTAGAAGCTGTGCTGTGCCATATGGTACACATATACATGCACATGAACAGGTTGCCTTCTGGTCTATTTGCAACATGGTGCTCACTCTCTTTATCCTTCTGTATTTGCAGCAAAATAAACAGATTTTGATTGATGCTGTTGTCCATGCTGTAAATGAGGACTATGTTGAGATGGAAAATGATTTCACCAGACTTGGTTTCCTTGCTGATCCCATACATCAAACTACAAGTGATGGTTCTTCTCCATTCCCAAGCAATTTCCTCCTTGGCACTGCCTCCTCTGCATATCAGGTATCACAACTTCTACAATTTCCTCCTTAGTGTGTGTGTGTGTTGTTATACTTATACAATGCCATGATGCAATTTCAGGTTATGCGAGGATACAATTTGAAGTGGCGGTAGAATCTGAGAAACATTCAGCGGTGCCGCAATGTATAGACGAAGTTAGGACTGTAGGAGAAGCTGTTGGCCATTTCATTTCGTGGCCAAAAAAGCTGGTGTATATATATGATAGCATATTAACAATTTTGTATGAATGCTTAAATTATATTTTGAATGAATGAGAAACAGTTAGTTATCATGTTGTGTCTTTATTGATTGATTGAACGTTGTCATTATTATATTAAATATTATATAAAAAAATATTATATGGTAGTTAATAAAAAAAATTCACCGAAATTAAATAGCGCTTTAGAAGCTAATTAAAAAAAAAAATCAAAAAAAAAAAATTTAAAAAAAATCAACAAAATTAAATAGCGCTCATAAAAGCGCTATGCAAGCTAATTTAAAAAAAAAAAATTAACGCTTAGATAGCGCTTAATAAAGCGCTATCTAACGAAGCGCTATTCAAGTACGCGCCTTGCATAGCGCTTTTTTGAGCGCTATCTAAGCCTATTTTTAAGCGCTATGCAAGCCTATATTTTATCGTTAAAGTTGAAATCCTTTTAATGCCACAAAGTTAGCAACTCATCCGCATTTATGCTATGCAATCCATTTAGGGTGTGTTTGGTTGCATGGATTCTTATGTCATGGAAATTTATGAGAAAACTCCTATATTTTAGGCTAAATTGATATATTACTCCACATTTACCATTTGACCACCATTTGATTTTGTGATCAATGAGAATCTCACTCCTTGGTCCTCAAGGCATGTGATTCTCATGTTCATGGGATTTCCATTCCCACCATTGTTCACAAAACCAAATGATGGATGTGGAGTGATACATCAATTTAGCCTAAACTGTATGAGTTCCCTAATAATTTTTCATGATATAGGATTCCAAGCAACCAAACACACCCTTAATGATCAACTAGCACTGTCAACCCGACACAAAGTTCCAGCCCTAGGCAATATTTGATGCGTTAGCAATCCTCTTCGTAGAAAAAAAAATTTGTGAGGTCCATAAGGGTTATCGTGATGTTGACCCTTGTGATGATGTGACTTTTAAGGAAAAAACAAGGGGGAGGGGGGTGTGATCTTTGTAAATTGAGCTTTGCTAGGGGTCGAGGGAGGGAGCGAGGGATGGGTGGTAACCACACGGCTACACCCGCCTCGAGATGAGCGCATCAGTCTCGAGACGCGCGATGTTGCTCATCTCGAAGCGGATGGGTGGCTTCCACCCATCCCTCGCCCCTTTCCCTCGTTCCCTCCCTCGACCCCTAGAATTTTCGTTGTAAATTAGGAACCATGTGACGTTGATGCAAGTTAAATTGGTGGGTTCCTTGGGTTAAAGAAGAAAAATAATAATAATAATAATAATAATAATAATAATAATAATAATAATAATAATAATAATAATAATAATAATAATAAAAGGGGATCTTTGTTGTTATCACCTGCGGTTATTATATAAATTTCACGTAAAGTCATCCCATCACATGCTCTTATGTACTCATTCTATCACACGATGTCATTCTATATATCATATAATCTTATATGGACCGTCTGTAAATCAATATGAACTTATGTGGTAGTCATATCTTTGTTATGCACATGAGCAATATATTCCAGATACAGATTAGAGATTTTGTTATTATATAAAAAAAAAAAAAAAAAAAGTAAGAGTACACACCTCCCTAATTATTAAACACCATAAAAAGTTGATGGACTGACACAGATCTCAAGAATGTAAAGTTTTGATACAAAGGCTGTGAATTTTTTACGCCACCATATCTCTTTTTTGACACCACCATCCCTCGTTTAACACCACCACCTTTTTGTCTCACACCACCACTTGCTTTTTGACACCGCCACCCTTTTATCCTGCTTTTTCTTCTCTAGAGAATAACAACATCAATGTCGCCCCCCAGCACTTCTCTCCCACCCAGCCATACAACCGTTGTTGCTCACCTGCCCCATTTTTTTCCTCTTTTTTTCTTCCTATCCCCTTTTCCTTCCTTTTTCTTATCATCAATAGTAAGTTGCAATAGCAGCAGCGAATGCTTCCGCAAGCCGCCTCACCAATGTTGTTGCCCCGCCCTACCATCCATCAATGCCGCGATCAGTTTGGCGTTGTCTGTAGGGAACGACAACTTCCTTCCAAAAAGAGAGTTTGTAATTGAAAACTTCCTCAGTTCTAATCTGCAATTAAAAAACTCTTAGAACAAATGAGACACTCTAAAGACCCTCAACTCAGCAACAATCAAAGCACTCCTCTCACCGATAAAGCTGCATTGCCAACGGTGCATGCTTCAAATCCAGCGACAACCCTCGAACCAATCATGCCTAGCAATAGAGAGCCACAACATGGAATGGTAGCTCAGTCATCTCGAACATCTAGTGGCACTACCACAGATCCTCGCATGGGTCAACTCATGGCCTAGATGGATCTTCTGATCAAAACGGTGGATAAACTCACCCAAGAGCGCGTTCAATCCACCGACCATGTCCAAGTACCACCCCAACAAAACTCTGCCAACCGTGTCCGAGAGAGTAATGAAACTCCTGCAGAACTTCATAAAGTGATCCTCGAAAGCAGCGAACCACCGGAAGATTGTCCCCCCTTAGAGCGAAGGGATCCCAGCTCAAATCTCGGATCTGGGTCATAGATCCTAATGTACTGTACGAATTGGCCAGACCACCGATCTCATATGCCAAAAAATTTCACTCCACCAAAGTTTGAGACGTACGATGGCACCATCGATCCAACAAACCATCTGCGACATTTTCACCACATGATGGTGTTGAAAGTGCTATTCTATGTCGAATATTTTCGACCAGTTTTACCTCCACGGTGATGAGATTGTTCAACAGCCTACCACCAAGGTCGATATACGCATTCCAAGCACTAGCCACTGCCTTCATCACGAGGTTCATCGGCAGCCAACAGATGAGAAAAGGCCCACATTACTTGCTTTACATCAGACAAAAGTCTGAAGAAACTATAAGGGGGTATGTCACTCGTTTTACTAATGAATTAACCATGATTGATGACTGTAGCAACGAATGACCATTGCCACCTTCATCTCGAACTAAAAATATGATCATTTTACGATTCTCTGAACCTAGACCCCCCGAAGAACATGGCGATTCTATTGAAAACCACCCAAAAGCACATCACTTTCAAGGAGATGGTGGCTATTGGAAAAAGGAATGAAATCGAAAGGGAAGGAAGTCTTGCCAGCTGACACTGATGTGAGCATGATTAGACAATTTGGTGTTGGATTCTACTTTGCTCACCTGATTAGCAAGATGACCACCAATCGAAACACCTCGATGATCACACAGAGATTTAATCAAGAAGCATTCGGAGTTCATTAGTTACCTCATGATGACAGTATACGAAAAACTAATCATGGGAATCCAAGTCCGAAAGGGAGGCCTCAAAATCGAATTCAAAAAAATAATTTTTATTTCAATGCCTATTTTCCGTGCAACCAAATGTTAAATCACTAAGGGAAATGGACCAAGGACACAAAAACGAGTGTGTCAAAAACATGAAAATAATGCATCAAAGGGCTGATGGTTTTATTAAGGAGAGCAACTTTCGACTTGGGTGAAAGCAAGTAACCATAAGTTTATTCCAAGAGTTTGGTAGATACCATACTTTTATTGTTTATTGGATCTTCTTTTTATTATTATTATTAAAATATTGTTTATTGAAAATTCATGACACAAGCAAGCTTAACTTCATGATACAAGCAAGCTTGATAGAGATAGTCAAGAGTTTCGGGCTTTGTTAATTATTTTTCTAGATCTATTAGTTAAATATATAGTGTGTTGTCATTTAGAGTCAACTTCACATTTTTCATTTGAAAAGTAGTTCATGCATTTTTATTTTTTTTGTAATTCCTAATGTTATCACTTTAAACTCAAACCACCGTAAAAAAAACTTTGATATAAATTTGAAAGCTCATTCCCGTGATGGAAATTGTACAAAAACTTTGTCTTGAATTCCGCGGTGGAAATTGTAGATTGATATGCTCGAGTACATTATTAGATTCCTTGTGTGATTAAAAATTAGAGTGATTAATTGAAGAGGGTTTATATCATCATCAAAGCTCATTTTCGATATTTTTGGGGTCGGCTACATGGATTTTGGTTCTCCAAGCAATGCGGTCTTCCCACATATCCTCGCCTAATCCAAGCTCAATGATATCTTCATTCACCGCCTTCATCCAAGTTTTCAACGGTCGTCCCCTCCGTCTACACCCTCCATTAACTTGTCAATCTAGACATTTTATAATTGGCGCCGTGTTTGGTCTCCTACGCACATGACCAAACCAAGTTAAACGTCTTTCTCTAATTTTATCCTCTATTGGCGCTACACCTAAGTATCTCCTAATTCTTTCAGAAGTGAAGAGTCGGAGTTTAAATACTAGCTCTACATTGAAAAGGCCAAGTGTTGTGAATATTGGTGCTCTGCTTTCTTTCAATTCAACTATTGGAGAAGTGGCAATGCCAGCAATAAATGCTGCTTTCTTTCATTCATATCGATGCCTGTTACAGCTTACTATTTTTAGATTTTAGAAGCTGTGCTGTGCCATATGGTACACATATACATGCACATGAACAGGTTGCCTTCTGGTCTATTTGCAACATGGTGCTCACTCTCTTTATCCTTCTGTATTTGCAGCAAAATAAACAGATTTTGATTGATGCTGTTGTCCATGCTGTAAATGAGGACTATGTTGAGATGGAAAATGATTTCACCAGACTTGGTTTCCTTGCTGATCCCATACATCAAACTACAAGTGATGGTTCTTCTCCATTCCCAAGCAATTTCCTCCTTGGCACTGCCTCCTCTGCATATCAGGTATCACAACTTCTACAATTTCCTCCTTAGTGTGTGTGTGTGTTGTTATACTTATACAATGCCATGATGCAATTTCAGGTTATGCGAGGATACAATTTGAAGTGGCGGTAGAATCTGAGAAACATTCAGCGGTGCCGCAATGTACAGACGAAGTTAGGACTGTAGGAGAAGCTGTTGGCCATTTCATTTCGTGGCCAAAAAAGCTGGTGTATATATATGATAGCATATTAACAATTTTGTATGAATGCTTAAATTATATTTTGAATGAATGAGAAACAGTTAGTTATCATGTTGTGTCTTTATTGATTGATTGAACGTTGTCATTATTATATTAAATATTATATAAAAAAATATTATATGGTAGTTAATAAAAAAAATTCACCGAAATTAAATAGCGCTTTAGAAGCTAATTAAAAAAAAAAATCAAAAAAAAAAAAATTTAAAAAAAATCAACAAAATTAAATAGCGCTCATAAAAGCGCTATGCAAGCTAATTTAAAAAAAAAAATTAACGCTTAGATAGCGCTTAATAAAGCGCTATCTAACGAAGCGCTATTCAAGTACGCGCCTTGCATAGCGCTTTTTTGAGCGCTATCTAAGCCTATTTTTAAGCGCTATGCAAGCCTATATTTTATCGTTAAAGTTGAAATCCTTTTAATGCCACAAAGTTAGCAACTCATCCGCATTTATGCTATGCAATCCATTTAGGGTGTGTTTGGTTGCATGGATTCTTATGTCATGGAAATTTATGAGAAAACTCCTATATTTTAGGCTAAATTGATATATCACTCCACATTTACCATTTGACCACCATTTGATTTTGTGATCAATGAGAATCTCACTCCTTGGTCCTCAAGGCATGTGATTCTCATGTTCATGGGATTTCCATTCCCACCATTGTTCACAAAACCAAATGATGGATGTGGAGTGATACATCAATTTAGCCTAAACTGTATGAGTTCCCTAATAATTTTTCATGATATAGGATTCCAAGCAACCAAACACACCCTTAATGATCAACTAGCACTGTCAACCCGACACAAAGTTCCAGCCCTAGGCAATATTTGATGCGTTAGCAATCCTCTTCGTAGAAAAAAAAATTTGTGAGGTCCATAAGGGTTATCGTGATGTTGACCCTTGTGATGATGTGACTTTTAAGGAAAAAACAAGGGGGAGGGGGGTGTGATCTTTGTAAATTGAGCTTTGCTAGGGGTCGAGGGAGGGAGCGAGGGATGGGTGGTAACCACACGGCTACACCCGCCTCGAGATGAGCGCATCAGTCTCGAGACGCGCGATGTTGCTCATCTCGAAGCGGATGGGTGGCTTCCACCCATCCCTCGCCCCTTTCCCTCGTTCCCTCCCTCGACCCCTAGAATTTTCGTTGTAAATTAGGAACCATGTGACGTTGATGCAAGTTAAATTGGTGGGTTCCTTGGGTTAAAGAAGAAAAATAATAATAATAATAATAATAATAATAATAATAATAATAATAATAATAATAATAATAATAATAATAATAATAATAATAATAATAATAATAATAATAATAATAATAATAATAATAATAAAAGGGGATCTTTGTTGTTATCACCTGCGGTTATTATATAAATTTCACGTAAAGTCATCCCATCACATGCTCTTATGTACTCATTCTATCACACGATGTCATTCTATATATCATATAATCTTATATGGACCGTCTGTAAATCAATATGAACTTATGTGGTAGTCATATCTTTGTTATGCACATGAGCAATATATTCCAGATACAGATTAGAGATTTTGTTATTATATAAAAAAAAAAAAAAAAAAAAAGTAAGAGTACACACCTCCCTAATTATTAAACACCATAAAAAGTTGATGGACTGACACAGATCTCAAGAATGTAAAGTTTTGATACAAAGGCTGTGAATTTTTTACGCCACCATATCTCTTTTTTGACACCACCATCCCTCGTTTAACACCACCACCTTTTTGTCTCACACCACCACTTGCTTTTTGACACCGCCACCCTTTTATCCTGTTTTTTCTTCTCTAGAGAATAACAACATCAATGTCGCCCCCCAGCACTTCTCTCCCACCCAGCCATACAACCGTTGTTGCTCACCTGCCCCATTTTTTTCCTCTTTTTTTTCTTCCTATCCCCTTTTCCTTCCTTTTTCTTATCATCAATAGTAAGTTGCAATAGCAGCAGCGAATGCTTCCGCAAGCCGCCTCACCAATGTTGTTGCCCCGCCCTACCATCCATCAATGCCGCGATCAGTTTGGCGTTGTCTGTAGGGAACGACAACTTCCTTCCAAAAAGAGAGTTTGTAATTGAAAACTTCCTCAGTTCTAATCTGCAATTAAAAAACTCTTAGAACAAATGAGACACTCTAAAGACCCTCAACTCAGCAACAATCAAAGCACTCCTCTCACCGATAAAGCTGCATTGCCAACGGTGCATGCTTCAAATCCAGCGACAACCCTCGAACCAATCATGCCTAGCAATAGAGAGCCACAACATGGAATGGTAGCTCAGTCATCTCGAACATCTAGTGGCACTACCACAGATCCTCGCATGGGTCAACTCATGGCCTAGATGGATCTTCTGATCAAAACGGTGGATAAACTCACCCAAGAGCGCGTTCAATCCACCGACCATGTCCAAGTACCACCCCAACAAAACTCTGCCAACCGTGTCCGAGAGAGTAATGAAACTCCTGCAGAACTTCATAAAGTGATCCTCGAAAGCAGCGAACCACCGGAAGATTGTCCCCCCTTAGAGCGAAGGGATCCCAGCTCAAATCTCGGATCTGGGTCATAGATCCTAATGTACTGTACGAATTGGCCAGACCACCGATCTCATATGCCAAAAAATTTCACTCCACCAAAGTTTGAGACGTACGATGGCACCATCGATCCAACAAACCATCTGCGACATTTTCACCACATGATGGTGTTGAAAGTGCTATTCTATGTCGAATATTTTCGACCAGTTTTACCTCCACGGTGATGAGATTGTTCAACAGCCTACCACCAAGGTCGATATACGCATTCCAAGCACTAGCCACTGCCTTCATCACGAGGTTCATCGGCAGCCAACAGATGAGAAAAGGCCCACATTACTTGCTTTACATCAGACAAAAGTCTGAAGAAACTATAAGGGGGTATGTCACTCGTTTTACTAATGAATTAACCATGATTGATGACTGTAGCAACGAATGACCATTGCCACCTTCATCTCGAACTAAAAATATGATCATTTTACGATTCTCTGAACCTAGACCCCCCGAAGAACATGGCGATTCTATTGAAAACCACCCAAAAGCACATCACTTTCAAGGAGATGGTGGCTATTGGAAAAAGGAATGAAATCGAAAGGGAAGGAAGTCTTGCCAGCTGACACTGATGTGAGCATGATTAGACAATTTGGTGTTGGATTCTACTTTGCTCACCTGATTAGCAAGATGACCACCAATCGAAACACCTCGATGATCACACAGAGATTTAATCAAGAAGCATTCGGAGTTCATTAGTTACCTCATGATGACAGTATACGAAAAACTAATCATGGGAATCCAAGTCCGAAAGGGAGGCCTCAAAATCGAATTCAAAAAAATAATTTTTATTTCAATGCCTATTTTCCGTGCAACCAAATGTTAAATCACTAAGGGAAATGGACCAAGGACACAAAAACGAGTGTGTCAAAAACATGAAAATAATGCATCAAAGGGCTGATGGTTTTATTAAGGAGAGCAACTTTCGACTTGGGTGAAAGCAAGTAACCATAAGTTTATTCCAAGAGTTTGGTAGATACCATACTTTTATTGTTTATTGGATCTTCTTTTTATTATTATTATTAAAATATTGTTTATTGAAAATTCATGACACAAGCAAGCTTAACTTCATGATACAAGCAAGCTTGATAGAGATAGTCAAGAGTTTCGGGCTTTGTTAATTATTTTTCTAGATCTATTAGTTAAATATATAGTGTGTTGTCATTTAGAGTCAACTTCACATTTTTCATTTGAAAAGTAGTTCATGCATTTTTATTTTTTTTGTAATTCCTAATGTTATCACTTTAAACTCAAACCACCGTAAAAAAAACTTTGATATAAATTTGAAAGCTCATTCCCGTGATGGAAATTGTACAAAAACTTTGTCTTGAATTCCGCGGTGGAAATTGTAGATTGATATGCTCGAGTACATTATTAGATTCCTTGTGTGATTAAAAATTAGAGTGATTAATTGAAGAGGGTTTATATCATCATCAAAGCTCATTTTCGATATTTTTGGGGTCGGCTACATGGATTTTGGTTCTCCAAGCAATGCGGTCTTCCCACATATCCTCGCCTAATCCAAGCTCAATGATATCTTCATTCACCGCCTTCATCCAAGTTTTCAACGGTCGTCCCCTCCGTCTACACCCTCCATTAACTTGTCAATCTAGACATTTTATAATTGGCACCGTGTTTGGTCTCCTACGCACATGACCAAACCAAGTTAAACGTCTTTCTCTAATTTTATCCTCTATTGGCGCTACACCTAAGTATCTCCTAATTCTTTCAGAAGTGAAGAGTCGGAGTTTAAATACTAGCTCTACATTGAAAAGGCCAAGTGTTGTGAATATTGGTGCTCTGCTTTCTTTCAATTCAACTATTGGAGAAGTGGCAATGCCAGCAATAAATGCTGCTTTCTTTCATTCATATCGATGCCTGTTACAGCTTACTATTTTTAGATTTTAGAAGCTGTGCTGTGCCATATGGTACACATATACATGCACATGAACAGGTTGCCTTCTGGTCTATTTGCAACATGGTGCTCACTCTCTTTATCCTTCTGTATTTGCAGCAAAATAAACAGATTTTGATTGATGCTGTTGTCCATGCTGTAAATGAGGACTATGTTGAGATGGAAAATGATTTCACCAGACTTGGTTTCCTTGCTGATCCCATACATCAAACTACAAGTGATGGTTCTTCTCCATTCCCAAGCAATTTCCTCCTTGGCACTGCCTCCTCTGCATATCAGGTATCACAACTTCTACAATTTCCTCCTTAGTGTGTGTGTGTGTTGTTATACTTATACAATGCCATGATGCAATTTCAGGTTATGCGAGGATACAATTTGAAGTGGCGGTAGAATCTGAGAAACATTCAGCGGTGCCGCAATGTACAGACGAAGTTAGGACTGTAGGAGAAGCTGTTGGCCATTTCATTTCGTGGCCAAAAAAGCTGGTGTATATATATGATAGCATATTAACAATTTTGTATGAATGCTTAAATTATATTTTGAATGAATGAGAAACAGTTAGTTATCATGTTGTGTCTTTATTGATTGATTGAACGTTGTCATTATTATATTAAATATTATATAAAAAAATATTATATGGTAGTTAATAAAAAAAATTCACCGAAATTAAATAGCGCTTTAGAAGCTAATTAAAAAAAAAAATCAAAAAAAAAAAATTTAAAAAAAATCAACAAAATTAAATAGCGCTCATAAAAGCGCTATGCAAGCTAATTTAAAAAAAAAAATTAACGCTTAGATAGCGCTTAATAAAGCGCTATCTAACGAAGCGCTATTCAAGTACGCGCCTTGCATAGCGCTTTTTTGAGCGCTATCTAAGCCTATTTTTAAGCGCTATGCAAGCCTATATTTTATCGTTAAAGTTGAAATCCTTTTAATGCCACAAAGTTAGCAACTCATCCGCATTTATGCTATGCAATCCATTTAGGGTGTGTTTGGTTGCATGGATTCTTATGTCATGGAAATTTATGAGAAAACTCCTATATTTTAGGCTAAATTGATATATCACTCCACATTTACCATTTGACCACCATTTGATTTTGTGATCAATGAGAATCTCACTCCTTGGTCCTCAAGGCATGTGATTCTCATGTTCATGGGATTTCCATTCCCACCATTGTTCACAAAACCAAATGATGGATGTGGAGTGATACATCAATTTAGCCTAAACTGTATGAGTTCCCTAATAATTTTTCATGATATAGGATTCCAAGCAACCAAACACACCCTTAATGATCAACTAGCACTGTCAACCCGACACAAAGTTCCAGCCCTAGGCAATATTTGATGCGTTAGCAATCCTCTTCGTAGAAAAAAAAATTTGTGAGGTCCATAAGGGTTATCGTGATGTTGACCCTTGTGATGATGTGACTTTTAAGGAAAAAACAAGGGGGAGGGGGGTGTGATCTTTGTAAATTGAGCTTTGCTAGGGGTCGAGGGAGGGAGCGAGGGATGGGTGGTAACCACACGGCTACACCCGCCTCGAGATGAGCGCATCAGTCTCGAGACGCGCGATGTTGCTCATCTCGAAGCGGATGGGTGGCTTCCACCCATCCCTCGCCCCTTTCCCTCGTTCCCTCCCTCGACCCCTAGAATTTTCGTTGTAAATTAGGAACCATGTGACGTTGATGCAAGTTAAATTGGTGGGTTCCTTGGGTTAAAGAAGAAAAATAATAATAATAATAATAATAATAATAATAATAATAATAATAATAATAATAATAATAATAATAATAATAATAATAATAATAATAATAATAATAATAATAAAAGGGGATCTTTGTTGTTATCACCTGCGGTTATTATATAAATTTCACGTAAAGTCATCCCATCACATGCTCTTATGTACTCATTCTATCACACGATGTCATTCTATATATCATATAATCTTATATGGACCGTCTGTAAATCAATATGAACTTATGTGGTAGTCATATCTTTGTTATGCACATGAGCAATATATTCCAGATACAGATTAGAGATTTTGTTATTATATAAAAAAAAAAAAAAAAAAAAGTAAGAGTACACACCTCCCTAATTATTAAACACCATAAAAAGTTGATGGACTGACACAGATCTCAAGAATGTAAAGTTTTGATACAAAGGCTGTGAATTTTTTACGCCACCATATCTCTTTTTTGACACCACCATCCCTCGTTTAACACCACCACCTTTTTGTCTCACACCACCACTTGCTTTTTGACACCGCCACCCTTTTATCCTGTTTTTTCTTCTCTAGAGAATAACAACATCAATGTCGCCCCCCAGCACTTCTCTCCCACCCAGCCATACAACCGTTGTTGCTCACCTGCCCCATTTTTTTCCTCTTTTTTTCTTCCTATCCCCTTTTCCTTCCTTTTTCTTATCATCAATAGTAAGTTGCAATAGCAGCAGCGAATGCTTCCGCAAGCCGCCTCACCAATGTTGTTGCCCCGCCCTACCATCCATCAATGCCGCGATCAGTTTGGCGTTGTCTGTAGGGAACGACAACTTCCTTCCAAAAAGAGAGTTTGTAATTGAAAACTTCCTCAGTTCTAATCTGCAATTAAAAAACTCTTAGAACAAATGAGACACTCTAAAGACCCTCAACTCAGCAACAATCAAAGCACTCCTCTCACCGATAAAGCTGCATTGCCAACGGTGCATGCTTCAAATCCAGCGACAACCCTCGAACCAATCATGCCTAGCAATAGAGAGCCACAACATGGAATGGTAGCTCAGTCATCTCGAACATCTAGTGGCACTACCACAGATCCTCGCATGGGTCAACTCATGGCCTAGATGGATCTTCTGATCAAAACGGTGGATAAACTCACCCAAGAGCGCGTTCAATCCACCGACCATGTCCAAGTACCACCCCAACAAAACTCTGCCAACCGTGTCCGAGAGAGTAATGAAACTCCTGCAGAACTTCATAAAGTGATCCTCGAAAGCAGCGAACCACCGGAAGATTGTCCCCCCTTAGAGCGAAGGGATCCCAGCTCAAATCTCGGATCTGGGTCATAGATCCTAATGTACTGTACGAATTGGCCAGACCACCGATCTCATATGCCAAAAAATTTCACTCCACCAAAGTTTGAGACGTACGATGGCACCATCGATCCAACAAACCATCTGCGACATTTTCACCACATGATGGTGTTGAAAGTGCTATTCTATGTCGAATATTTTCGACCAGTTTTACCTCCACGGTGATGAGATTGTTCAACAGCCTACCACCAAGGTCGATATACGCATTCCAAGCACTAGCCACTGCCTTCATCACGAGGTTCATCGGCAGCCAACAGATGAGAAAAGGCCCACATTACTTGCTTTACATCAGACAAAAGTCTGAAGAAACTATAAGGGGGTATGTCACTCGTTTTACTAATGAATTAACCATGATTGATGACTGTAGCAACGAATGACCATTGCCACCTTCATCTCGAACTAAAAATATGATCATTTTACGATTCTCTGAACCTAGACCCCCCGAAGAACATGGCGATTCTATTGAAAACCACCCAAAAGCACATCACTTTCAAGGAGATGGTGGCTATTGGAAAAAGGAATGAAATCGAAAGGGAAGGAAGTCTTGCCAGCTGACACTGATGTGAGCATGATTAGACAATTTGGTGTTGGATTCTACTTTGCTCACCTGATTAGCAAGATGACCACCAATCGAAACACCTCGATGATCACACAGAGATTTAATCAAGAAGCATTCGGAGTTCATTAGTTACCTCATGATGACAGTATACGAAAAACTAATCATGGGAATCCAAGTCCGAAAGGGAGGCCTCAAAATCGAATTCAAAAAAATAATTTTTATTTCAATGCCTATTTTCCGTGCAACCAAATGTTAAATCACTAAGGGAAATGGACCAAGGACACAAAAACGAGTGTGTCAAAAACATGAAAATAATGCATCAAAGGGCTGATGGTTTTATTAAGGAGAGCAACTTTCGACTTGGGTGAAAGCAAGTAACCATAAGTTTATTCCAAGAGTTTGGTAGATACCATACTTTTATTGTTTATTGGATCTTCTTTTTATTATTATTATTAAAATATTGTTTATTGAAAATTCATGACACAAGCAAGCTTAACTTCATGATACAAGCAAGCTTGATAGAGATAGTCAAGAGTTTCGGGCTTTGTTAATTATTTTTCTAGATCTATTAGTTAAATATATAGTGTGTTGTCATTTAGAGTCAACTTCACATTTTTCATTTGAAAAGTAGTTCATGCATTTTTATTTTTTTTGTAATTCCTAATGTTATCACTTTAAACTCAAACCACCGTAAAAAAAACTTTGATATAAATTTGAAAGCTCATTCCCGTGATGGAAATTGTACAAAAACTTTGTCTTGAATTCCGCGGTGGAAATTGTAGATTGATATGCTCGAGTACATTATTAGATTCCTTGTGTGATTAAAAATTAGAGTGATTAATTGAAGAGGGTTTATATCATCATCAAAGCTCATTTTCGATATTTTTGGGGTCGGCTACATGGATTTTGGTTCTCCAAGCAATGCGGTCTTCCCACATATCCTCGCCTAATCCAAGCTCAATGATATCTTCATTCACCGCCTTCATCCAAGTTTTCAACGGTCGTCCCCTCCGTCTACACCCTCCATTAACTTGTCAATCTAGACATTTTATAATTGGCGCCGTGTTTGGTCTCCTACGCACATGACCAAACCAAGTTAAACGTCTTTCTCTAATTTTATCCTCTATTGGCGCTACACCTAAGTATCTCCTAATTCTTTCAGAAGTGAAGAGTCGGAGTTTAAATACTAGCTCTACATTGAAAAGGCCAAGTGTTGTGAATATTGGTGCTCTGCTTTCTTTCAATTCAACTATTGGAGAAGTGGCAATGCCAGCAATAAATGCTGCTTTCTTTCATTCATATCGATGCCTGTTACAGCTTACTATTTTTAGATTTTAGAAGCTGTGCTGTGCCATATGGTACACATATACATGCACATGAACAGGTTGCCTTCTGGTCTATTTGCAACATGGTGCTCACTCTCTTTATCCTTCTGTATTTGCAGCAAAATAAACAGATTTTGATTGATGCTGTTGTCCATGCTGTAAATGAGGACTATGTTGAGATGGAAAATGATTTCACCAGACTTGGTTTCCTTGCTGATCCCATACATCAAACTACAAGTGATGGTTCTTCTCCATTCCCAAGCAATTTCCTCCTTGGCACTGCCTCCTCTGCATATCAGGTATCACAACTTCTACAATTTCCTCCTTAGTGTGTGTGTGTGTTGTTATACTTATACAATGCCATGATGCAATTTCAGGTTATGCGAGGATACAATTTGAAGTGGCGGTAGAATCTGAGAAACATTCAGCGGTGCCGCAATGTACAGACGAAGTTAGGACTGTAGGAGAAGCTGTTGGCCATTTCATTTCGTGGCCAAAAAAGCTGGTGTATATATATGATAGCATATTAACAATTTTGTATGAATGCTTAAATTATATTTTGAATGAATGAGAAACAGTTAGTTATCATGTTGTGTCTTTATTGATTGATTGAACGTTGTCATTATTATATTAAATATTATATAAAAAAATATTATATGGTAGTTAATAAAAAAAATTCACCGAAATTAAATAGCGCTTTAGAAGCTAATTAAAAAAAAAATCAAAAAAAAAAAATTTAAAAAAAATCAACAAAATTAAATAGCGCTCATAAAAGCGCTATGCAAGCTAATTTAAAAAAAAAAATTAACGCTTAGATAGCGCTTAATAAAGCGCTATCTAACGAAGCGCTATTCAAGTACGCGCCTTGCATAGCGCTTTTTTGAGCGCTATCTAAGCCTATTTTTAAGCGCTATGCAAGCCTATATTTTATCGTTAAAGTTGAAATCCTTTTAATGCCACAAAGTTAGCAACTCATCCGCATTTATGCTATGCAATCCATTTAGGGTGTGTTTGGTTGCATGGATTCTTATGTCATGGAAATTTATGAGAAAACTCCTATATTTTAGGCTAAATTGATATATCACTCCACATTTACCATTTGACCACCATTTGATTTTGTGATCAATGAGAATCTCACTCCTTGGTCCTCAAGGCATGTGATTCTCATGTTCATGGGATTTCCATTCCCACCATTGTTCACAAAACCAAATGATGGATGTGGAGTGATACATCAATTTAGCCTAAACTGTATGAGTTCCCTAATAATTTTTCATGATATAGGATTCCAAGCAACCAAACACACCCTTAATGATCAACTAGCACTGTCAACCCGACACAAAGTTCCAGCCCTAGGCAATATTTGATGCGTTAGCAATCCTCTTCGTAGAAAAAAAAATTTGTGAGGTCCATAAGGGTTATCGTGATGTTGACCCTTGTGATGATGTGACTTTTAAGGAAAAAACAAGGGGGAGGGGGGTGTGATCTTTGTAAATTGAGCTTTGCTAGGGGTCGAGGGAGGGAGCGAGGGATGGGTGGTAACCACACGGCTACACCCGCCTCGAGATGAGCGCATCAGTCTCGAGACGCGCGATGTTGCTCATCTCGAAGCGGATGGGTGGCTTCCACCCATCCCTCGCCCCTTTCCCTCGTTCCCTCCCTCGACCCCTAGAATTTTCGTTGTAAATTAGGAACCATGTGACGTTGATGCAAGTTAAATTGGTGGGTTCCTTGGGTTAAAGAAGAAAAATAATAATAATAATAATAATAATAATAATAATAATAATAATAATAATAATAATAATAATAATAATAATAATAAAAGGGGATCTTTGTTGTTATCACCTGCGGTTATTATATAAATTTCACGTAAAGTCATCCCATCACATGCTCTTATGTACTCATTCTATCACACGATGTCATTCTATATATCATATAATCTTATATGGACCGTCTGTAAATCAATATGAACTTATGTGGTAGTCATATCTTTGTTATGCACATGAGCAATATATTCCAGATACAGATTAGAGATTTTGTTATTATATAAAAAAAAAAAAAAAAAAAAAGTAAGAGTACACACCTCCCTAATTATTAAACACCATAAAAAGTTGATGGACTGACACAGATCTCAAGAATGTAAAGTTTTGATACAAAGGCTGTGAATTTTTTACGCCACCATATCTCTTTTTTGACACCACCATCCCTCGTTTAACACCACCACCTTTTTGTCTCACACCACCACTTGCTTTTTGACACCACCACCCTTTTATCCTGTTTTTTCTTCTCTAGAGAATAACAACATCAATGTCGCCCCCCAGCACTTCTCTCCCACCCAGCCATACAACCGTTGTTGCTCACCTGCCCCATTTTTTTCCTCTTTTTTTCTTCCTATCCCCTTTTCCTTCCTTTTTCTTATCATCAATAGTAAGTTGCAATAGCAGCAGCGAATGCTTCCGCAAGCCGCCTCACCAATGTTGTTGCCCCGCCCTACCATCCATCAATGCCGCGATCAGTTTGGCGTTGTCTGTAGGGAACGACAACTTCCTTCCAAAAAGAGAGTTTGTAATTGAAAACTTCCTCAGTTCTAATCTGCAATTAAAAAACTCTTAGAACAAATGAGACACTCTAAAGACCCTCAACTCAGCAACAATCAAAGCACTCCTCTCACCGATAAAGCTGCATTGCCAACGGTGCATGCTTCAAATCCAGCGACAACCCTCGAACCAATCATGCCTAGCAATAGAGAGCCACAACATGGAATGGTAGCTCAGTCATCTCGAACATCTAGTGGCACTACCACAAATCCTCGCATGGGTCAACTCATGGCCTAGATGGATCTTCTGATCAAAACGGTGGATAAACTCACCCAAGAGCGCGTTCAATCCACCGACCATGTCCAAGTACCACCCCAACAAAACTCTGCCAACCGTGTCCGAGAGAGTAATGAAACTCCTGCAGAACTTCATAAAGTGATCCTCGAAAGCAGCGAACCACCGGAAGATTGTCCCCCCTTAGAGCGAAGGGATCCCAGCTCAAATCTCGGATCTGGGTCATAGATCCTAATGTACTGTACGAATTGGCCAGACCACCGATCTCATATGCCAAAAAATTTCACTCCACCAAAGTTTGAGACGTACGATGGCACCATCGATCCAACAAACCATCTGCGACATTTTCACCACATGATGGTGTTGAAAGTGCTATTCTATGTCGAATATTTTCGACCAGTTTTACCTCCACGGTGATGAGATTGTTCAACAGCCTACCACCAAGGTCGATATACGCATTCCAAGCACTAGCCACTGCCTTCATCACGAGGTTCATCGGCAGCCAACAGATGAGAAAAGGCCCACATTACTTGCTTTACATCAGACAAAAGTCTGAAGAAACTATAAGGGGGTATGTCACTCGTTTTACTAATGAATTAACCATGATTGATGACTGTAGCAACGAATGACCATTGCCACCTTCATCTCGAACTAAAAATATGATCATTTTACGATTCTCTGAACCTAGACCCCCCGAAGAACATGGCGATTCTATTGAAAACCACCCAAAAGCACATCACTTTCAAGGAGATGGTGGCTATTGGAAAAAGGAATGAAATCGAAAGGGAAGGAAGTCTTGCCAGCTGACACTGATGTGAGCATGATTAGACAATTTGGTGTTGGATTCTACTTTGCTCACCTGATTAGCAAGATGACCACCAATCGAAACACCTCGATGATCACACAGAGATTTAATCAAGAAGCATTCGGAGTTCATTAGTTACCTCATGATGACAGTATACGAAAAACTAATCATGGGAATCCAAGTCCGAAAGGGAGGCCTCAAAATCGAATTCAAAAAAATAATTTTTATTTCAATGCCTATTTTCCGTGCAACCAAATGTTAAATCACTAAGGGAAATGGACCAAGGACACAAAAACGAGTGTGTCAAAAACATGAAAATAATGCATCAAAGGGCTGATGGTTTTATTAAGGAGAGCAACTTTCGACTTGGGTGAAAGCAAGTAACCATAAGTTTATTCCAAGAGTTTGGTAGATACCATACTTTTATTGTTTATTGGATCTTCTTTTTATTATTATTATTAAAATATTGTTTATTGAAAATTCATGACACAAGCAAGCTTAACTTCATGATACAAGCAAGCTTGATAGAGATAGTCAAGAGTTTCGGGCTTTGTTAATTATTTTTCTAGATCTATTAGTTAAATATATAGTGTGTTGTCATTTAGAGTCAACTTCACATTTTTCATTTGAAAAGTAGTTCATGCATTTTTATTTTTTTTGTAATTCCTAATGTTATCACTTTAAACTCAAACCACCGTAAAAAAAACTTTGATATAAATTTGAAAGCTCATTCCCGTGATGGAAATTGTACAAAAACTTTGTCTTGAATTCCGCGGTGGAAATTGTAGATTGATATGCTCGAGTACATTATTAGATTCCTTGTGTGATTAAAAATTAGAGTGATTAATTGAAGAGGGTTTATATCATCATCAAAGCTCATTTTCGATATTTTTGGGGTCGGCTACATGGATTTTGGTTCTCCAAGCAATGCGGTCTTCCCACATATCCTCGCCTAATCCAAGCTCAATGATATCTTCATTCACCGCCTTCATCCAAGTTTTCAACGGTCGTCCCCTCCGTCTACACCCTCCATTAACTTGTCAATCTAGACATTTTATAATTGGCGCCGTGTTTGGTCTCCTACGCACATGACCAAACCAAGTTAAACGTCTTTCTCTAATTTTATCCTCTATTGGCGCTACACCTAAGTATCTCCTAATTCTTTCAGAAGTGAAGAGTCGGAGTTTAAATACTAGCTCTACATTGAAAAGGCCAAGTGTTGTGAATATTGGTGCTCTGCTTTCTTTCAATTCAACTATTGGAGAAGTGGCAATGCCAGCAATAAATGCTGCTTTCTTTCATTCATATCGATGCCTGTTACAGCTTACTATTTTTAGATTTTAGAAGCTGTGCTGTGCCATATGGTACACATATACATGCACATGAACAGGTTGCCTTCTGGTCTATTTGCAACATGGTGCTCACTCTCTTTATCCTTCTGTATTTGCAGCAAAATAAACAGATTTTGATTGATGCTGTTGTCCATGCTGTAAATGAGGACTATGTTGAGATGGAAAATGATTTCACCAGACTTGGTTTCCTTGCTGATCCCATACATCAAACTACAAGTGATGGTTCTTCTCCATTCCCAAGCAATTTCCTCCTTGGCACTGCCTCCTCTGCATATCAGGTATCACAACTTCTACAATTTCCTCCTTAGTGTGTGTGTGTGTTGTTATACTTATACAATGCCATGATGCAATTTCAGGTTATGCGAGGATACAATTTGAAGTGGCGGTAGAATCTGAGAAACATTCAGCGGTGCCGCAATGTACAGACGAAGTTAGGACTGTAGGAGAAGCTGTTGGCCATTTCATTTCGTGGCCAAAAAAGCTGGTGTATATATATGATAGCATATTAACAATTTTGTATGAATGCTTAAATTATATTTTGAATGAATGAGAAACAGTTAGTTATCATGTTGTGTCTTTATTGATTGATTGAACGTTGTCATTATTATATTAAATATTATATAAAAAAATATTATATGGTAGTTAATAAAAAAAATTCACCGAAATTAAATAGCGCTTTAGAAGCTAATTAAAAAAAAAAATCAAAAAAAAAAAATTTAAAAAAAATCAACAAAATTAAATAGCGCTCATAAAAGCGCTATGCAAGCTAATTTAAAAAAAAAAATTAACGCTTAGATAGCGCTTAATAAAGCGCTATCTAACGAAGCGCTATTCAAGTACGCGCCTTGCATAGCGCTTTTTTGAGCGCTATCTAAGCCTATTTTTAAGCGCTATGCAAGCCTATATTTTATCGTTAAAGTTGAAATCCTTTTAATGCCACAAAGTTAGCAACTCATCCGCATTTATGCTATGCAATCCATTTAGGGTGTGTTTGGTTGCATGGATTCTTATGTCATGGAAATTTATGAGAAAACTCCTATATTTTAGGCTAAATTGATATATCACTCCACATTTACCATTTGACCACCATTTGATTTTGTGATCAATGAGAATCTCACTCCTTGGTCCTCAAGGCATGTGATTCTCATGTTCATGGGATTTCCATTCCCACCATTGTTCACAAAACCAAATGATGGATGTGGAGTGATACATCAATTTAGCCTAAACTGTATGAGTTCCCTAATAATTTTTCATGATATAGGATTCCAAGCAACCAAACACACCCTTAATGATCAACTAGCACTGTCAACCCGACACAAAGTTCCAGCCCTAGGCAATATTTGATGCGTTAGCAATCCTCTTCGTAGAAAAAAAAATTTGTGAGGTCCATAAGGGTTATCGTGATGTTGACCCTTGTGATGATGTGACTTTTAAGGAAAAAACAAGGGGGAGGGGGGTGTGATCTTTGTAAATTGAGCTTTGCTAGGGGTCGAGGGAGGGAGCGAGGGATGGGTGGTAACCACACGGCTACACCCGCCTCGAGATGAGCGCATCAGTCTCGAGACGCGCGATGTTGCTCATCTCGAAGCGGATGGGTGGCTTCCACCCATCCCTCGCCCCTTTCCCTCGTTCCCTCCCTCGACCCCTAGAATTTTCGTTGTAAATTAGGAACCATGTGACGTTGATGCAAGTTAAATTGGTGGGTTCCTTGGGTTAAAGAAGAAAAATAATAATAATAATAATAATAATAATAATAATAATAATAATAATAATAATAATAATAATAATAATAATAATAATAATAATAATAATAATAATAATAATAATAAAAGGGGATCTTTGTTGTTATCACCTGCGGTTATTATATAAATTTCACGTAAAGTCATCCCATCACATGCTCTTATGTACTCATTCTATCACACGATGTCATTCTATATATCATATAATCTTATATGGACCGTCTGTAAATCAATATGAACTTATGTGGTAGTCATATCTTTGTTATGCACATGAGCAATATATTCCAGATACAGATTAGAGATTTTGTTATTATATAAAAAAAAAAAAAAAAAAAAGTAAGAGTACACACCTCCCTAATTATTAAACACCATAAAAAGTTGATGGACTGACACAGATCTCAAGAATGTAAAGTTTTGATACAAAGGCTGTGAATTTTTTACGCCACCATATCTCTTTTTTGACACCACCATCCCTCGTTTAACACCACCACCTTTTTGTCTCACACCACTACTTGCTTTTTGACACCACCACCCTTTTATCCTGTTTTTTCTTCTCTAGAGAATAACAACATCAATGTCGCCCCCCAGCACTTCTCTCCCACCCAGCCATACAACCGTTGTTGCTCACCTGCCCCATTTTTTTCCTCTTTTTTTCTTCCTATCCCCTTTTCCTTCCTTTTTCTTATCATCAATAGTAAGTTGCAATAGCAGCAGCGAATGCTTCCGCAAGCCGCCTCACCAATGTTGTTGCCCCGCCCTACCATCCATCAATGCCGCGATCAGTTTGGCGTTGTCTGTAGGGAACGACAACTTCCTTCCAAAAAGAGAGTTTGTAATTGAAAACTTCCTCAGTTCTAATCTGCAATTAAAAAACTCTTAGAACAAATGAGACACTCTAAAGACCCTCAACTCAGCAACAATCAAAGCACTCCTCTCACCGATAAAGCTGCATTGCCAACGGTGCATGCTTCAAATCCAGCGACAACCCTCGAACCAATCATGCCTAGCAATAGAGAGCCACAACATGGAATGGTAGCTCAGTCATCTCGAACATCTAGTGGCACTACCACAGATCCTCGCATGGGTCAACTCATGGCCTAGATGGATCTTCTGATCAAAACGGTGGATAAACTCACCCAAGAGCGCGTTCAATCCACCGACCATGTCCAAGTACCACCCCAACAAAACTCTGCCAACCGTGTCCGAGAGAGTAATGAAACTCCTGCAGAACTTCATAAAGTGATCCTCGAAAGCAGCGAACCACCGGAAGATTGTCCCCCCTTAGAGCGAAGGGATCCCAGCTCAAATCTCGGATCTGGGTCATAGATCCTAATGTACTGTACGAATTGGCCAGACCACCGATCTCATATGCCAAAAAATTTCACTCCACCAAAGTTTGAGACGTACGATGGCACCATCGATCCAACAAACCATCTGCGACATTTTCACCACATGATGGTGTTGAAAGTGCTATTCTATGTCGAATATTTTCGACCAGTTTTACCTCCACGGTGATGAGATTGTTCAACAGCCTACCACCAAGGTCGATATACGCATTCCAAGCACTAGCCACTGCCTTCATCACGAGGTTCATCGGCAGCCAACAGATGAGAAAAGGCCCACATTACTTGCTTTACATCAGACAAAAGTCTGAAGAAACTATAAGGGGGTATGTCACTCGTTTTACTAATGAATTAACCATGATTGATGACTGTAGCAACGAATGACCATTGCCACCTTCATCTCGAACTAAAAATATGATCATTTTACGATTCTCTGAACCTAGACCCCCCGAAGAACATGGCGATTCTATTGAAAACCACCCAAAAGCACATCACTTTCAAGGAGATGGTGGCTATTGGAAAAAGGAATGAAATCGAAAGGGAAGGAAGTCTTGCCAGCTGACACTGATGTGAGCATGATTAGACAATTTGGTGTTGGATTCTACTTTGCTCACCTGATTAGCAAGATGACCACCAATCGAAACACCTCGATGATCACACAGAGATTTAATCAAGAAGCATTCGGAGTTCATTAGTTACCTCATGATGACAGTATACGAAAAACTAATCATGGGAATCCAAGTCCGAAAGGGAGGCCTCAAAATCGAATTCAAAAAAATAATTTTTATTTCAATGCCTATTTTCCGTGCAACCAAATGTTAAATCACTAAGGGAAATGGACCAAGGACACAAAAACGAGTGTGTCAAAAACATGAAAATAATGCATCAAAGGGCTGATGGTTTTATTAAGGAGAGCAACTTTCGACTTGGGTGAAAGCAAGTAACCATAAGTTTATTCCAAGAGTTTGGTAGATACCATACTTTTATTGTTTATTGGATCTTCTTTTTATTATTATTATTAAAATATTGTTTATTGAAAATTCATGACACAAGCAAGCTTAACTTCATGATACAAGCAAGCTTGATAGAGATAGTCAAGAGTTTCGGGCTTTGTTAATTATTTTTCTAGATCTATTAGTTAAATATATAGTGTGTTGTCATTTAGAGTCAACTTCACATTTTTCATTTGAAAAGTAGTTCATGCATTTTTATTTTTTTTGTAATTCCTAATGTTATCACTTTAAACTCAAACCACCGTAAAAAAAACTTTGATATAAATTTGAAAGCTCATTCCCGTGATGGAAATTGTACAAAAACTTTGTCTTGAATTCCGCGGTGGAAATTGTAGATTGATATGCTCGAGTACATTATTAGATTCCTTGTGTGATTAAAAATTAGAGTGATTAATTGAAGAGGGTTTATATCATCATCAAAGCTCATTTTCGATATTTTTGGGGTCGGCTACATGGATTTTGGTTCTCCAAGCAATGCGGTCTTCCCACATATCCTCGCCTAATCCAAGCTCAATGATATCTTCATTCACCGCCTTCATCCAAGTTTTCAACGGTCGTCCCCTCCGTCTACACCCTCCATTAACTTGTCAATCTAGACATTTTATAATTGGCGCCGTGTTTGGTCTCCTACGCACATGACCAAACCAAGTTAAACGTCTTTCTCTAATTTTATCCTCTATTGGCGCTACACCTAAGTATCTCCTAATTCTTTCATTTCTAATTTTATCCTTACGAGTTTTACCACACATCCACCTTAACATACGCATTTCTACTACTGCCATCCTATCTGTATGTTGTCTCATAGTAGCCCAACATTCTAAACCGTATAACATGGCTGGTCGAACAATTGTCTTATAGCATTTCCCTTTTAGCCTTGCAGGCATCATTCTATCGCATAATACTCCTGACCTCATTATCCATTTCAACCAACCAACTTTAATCCTATGGTCTACATCTTCTCCAATAGCCCCATTATTTTGAATTATAGATCCTAGATATCGAAAAACCTCACACTATGGGACCTCTACACCTTCGATCTCAATTGCATTACTCCTCCCTCTTTATTCACAACCAAAGTTACACACTAGATACTCCGTCTTCGAACAGCTAATTCTGAAACCTTTACTCTCTAAAGCTGCCCGCCACCTATCTAATTTTTGACCTAAACCTACACTAGTCTCATCAATTAAGACAATATCATCTGCAAATAACATGCACGAATGTACATCTTCTTGCAGATGTCTCGTCAACTCATCCATGCATGACCAAAGCAAAGAGATATGGACTTAACGCCGACCCTTGATGTAGTCCTACTGACACTGAAAATTCACTGGACATTCCACCTATTGCGCAAACACTTGTTACAGCCCCTTCATACATATCCTTAATGACATTGACATAACATTGAGACACTTTCTTCCTTTCAAGCACCCACCAAATTAACTCCCGGAGGACCCTATCATATGCTTTCTCCATATCAATAAAAATCATATGCAAACGCTGACGTGCCTCTCGATATTTTTTATAGTTTTTCTAAGCAGAAAGATGGCCTTTGTAGTCGACCTACCCGGCATAAATCTAAATTGATTCTCCAAAACCGTGGTTAAACTCCTAAGTCTTCATTCTATAACCCCGAAGAATGTTATATATATAAAATAAAATATTTAAAAAAAAATGAGATTATGTAGATGTTGACGGGTCTAAATAGAGAAGAATTGACAAAAATGACTTTTAGAAAGTTGCATGTCAATTTGACATAAATCCCTTAACAACATTTTGTTTTAGCCAACTTTTATTGACGAAAAGTGTATGATACTTGAATTCGGGGGGGGGGGGGGGGGGGGGGGGGGGGGGGCTCCTGCGCACAAAGCACAGGAGGAGGTCCTGCACACAAAGCACAGCCGTCGGATCTGATCCGACAGTTCAGATCGATGGATTTCAAATTTTAATGTGCATAGGACCTCCTCCTGCGCTTTGTGCACAGGAGCCGCCCCGGGTCCATGATACTTAACTTTGGATGAGGGTAGCTTGTCCAATGGGATTTTAGATGAGAATAGTTATTAAAAAATAAAAAACAAACAGTGGGGAGCTGGCCACGTGAAACCCTATTAAACCTTTTACTATATATTGGATCACAATCCTCTGCAATTCTTTATTTTACTTGCAGAGGGGGATGAGTGGTCACACCCTCCCCCTCACCGGTTTCCTCGCCATTTAGAATTTCTGTAAAAGAAAATGTTTGTTTGGTTAGTCAAGGCTAGGGGTGGGCAAACATGTCGATGATCCACGGGTTCAAATCGAACCGGACCGTTTTGCTCTAAACGGTCCGGATTTTAATTATGAGTTTTTAGATACGGTTTGGGTCAGTTATAAAAAGGTCCGGTCCCGATTCCTATTTTTAAAAACGAAACGGTCCGGGTTGGACCCGTTTCAAATCACATTAGTTGTAAAAACCTAAATATTGAACTAAGTAACTCAACTAAGAGTCTTTCTTTTCTCTTTACTCTTCAAGTCTTTAGAGGAGAAGAGATGTGAGCAGTGAGCACCCGCAGGCCGCCTCCCCCTCTCGCATCCTCCGCTAACGGCCGCTAAAAAAGGTAAGAGATTCGTGATCTTCTTCTCCTCGCTGATTTCTCAATCAGGTTCGTTTTCTTCTCAATCACATTTGTTACTGATTTCCTCTCCTCTCTGGTCTTCTTCTCTTCCCCTCTCTTTTCTGTAGCCGCACAGCCCGCATCCTTTCCGGCCTGCTCCGATTTATTGAAGAACTGATCTGTAGAAGAAGAAGGAACTGATTTCTTGAAGAACTGATCTCAGATTGCTCATTCAGGTTCGTTTGAACTCTGCCTCCTCATTCTTTTTTTTTTTTGTATGAAGGGAGAATGAGAAATGAATTGAATGGAGAAATGGTTTGGTTTGGTTGCTATCTAGGCTAGGTTAATCATTTTAAATTTGCATAAGAACCCTGACACTGATAATGCTGCTCTTTTTTAGCTTTATTGTTGTTGTATTTAGTTAGGGAGGGATCAGATCAGTTCTGAAGCACAAAAAAGAAAAGCCAAGATTCGGTCTCTTATTCCTCTGTACTGTAACAAAAACTGGCCTTGGCCTCAGCCTCTCTAATTGGGATCAGATGCCCGTTTACTTATCCATACAGCATTAAAGGTGAGACTGCACAAGGTTATTCTAGAAATTAACACTTGTTAATGAAAATTCTACAGGTTATTGATTTTGATGTTCCAGTCTCAGTTAAGCCTTTTGTGGTTGATGTCGACCCTGGCCTCAAAGGTGAGACTGCACAAGGTAATCTTGCTGGCTCTGTTATAATTTCTGAAATCTCGCAATGTTGATACAATTAGAAAGAAGTTTCATATAAATCCTAGTTTACAACATTCAGATAAGACAAGTGCATGTCAAATAGATTTCCTACCTAGGAGGCATATCTGTGGAAAAAAAAATGGTTCTTATAAAAGAATAACTTGAATCATCAGTGATGCTGTGGAGTGTGGATGGAACGTAGCCTAAATCCATCTCCATATATCTATATATCATTATGAGTATTCCACTATATCGCAGTTTTGGTCATTTAGTCATGGTTACATGCCAGTATCTATTAATATGTTCAAAAGATAATGATAGACCTTCTGTCATATATACTTACACAAGGAAGAGATATAAATCAACAAAACAATGAGGGGCTTTGGAGAATGCAAGTAATGCTATATTTTGCAAGTCTGGATGGAATTTTGCAAGTCTGCCAATGGACTGCAAGTCTGGATGGTTAGCAAGTCTGCAAGTCTTCCAGTCTTGATGGTTAGGGGTCCAGGGGGTTAGTAAGCTAGTTGTTGTAGTGTTGCTATTCCTGTATTGTTGCTTTATGGAGAATTGTAAAGGCTATTAGGAACTCTTATAAATAGGAAATTCTGTAACATAAAGCAGTCATTCATTCATTCTTTGTAAACACTTTGTACAAGTGAGCACTTTGCTCAATAAGGAGATTGGCAATCTTTAATTGTGCCTAGTACATTCCAGTCTACCAGACCATTGTAACCTTTACATTTTAATCAAATAAATCTTTCCTTCCTGCGAATTCTTTTGTCTTTCCTTCCTGTGATTCTCTTGATAATGCTTGATTGCTGAAACTGCAATATATTCTTCAAGTATTCTCTGTGATTGCATTATCAGATTGAGATTGGATTGTTCCAATTCTGCACAACATCAGAAAAAAAAAAGAGTCAGATCATATCAGATAATTGCAATGTCATCTGTATCCTTCCCTCCATTAGAATTTTTATCTTTTTTGCAGCTATGTTTAATTGAACTCTACTGCCATATGGTGGTATTGCCCTTGGCTTAGGAGAAGATGATCTTACAGGTCACTCCTGGAAATGATTAGTTCATTCCAACATGAGATATGGTTTGTTAGTTCTGATTATAAACTATAACACTAGCATCTCCCCAAAACGTAGGTCGTAATCAGATGAGATTATGTACATTCTATAATTTGGAACAAGACAGTGTCAGGTCATTTCAATTTCTTAGTTTTCCTTGGAATTAGAAGCATAAAATCTCAGCCATTACTTTCTTTGGGGAGATATTTGTTTATATACTTTCTTTAAAGAAGATCCCCTCATTTTGAACATTGGAACCGTTTGGAACCGTAGGAATCGTAGGAACCGGACCTTTCCAAACGGTTCGAGTTAGGTTCGATTCCAAGTTCAAAATGAGAGGATCCGAACCGGACCGGATCCGTTATTTTTAAACGGTTCGAGTTAGGTTCCTCCAAATTTGGAACCGATCCGGACCGTGCCCACCCCTAGTCAAGGCTCTTATCAATGCAACTTTCAACAACTTGTATGGTTATTATTGTAGCTAATAATTGAAGACATTCAAATCAACCATATCTTTTTAAAGTCCGTTTGCATGTTGAAACGAAGAGTATCGTGATGATAATGTATTGTAAACTAGAGAAAATAAATAACGTGTACAAAGAGAAAGTCTGGGCGGCCAGAGCGATTAGCAATTTCTTTGTTAAAATTGGGCTCTTTTATATTTTTATTTATTCTTTTTAAAACACAATCAAAAACATTAATTATAAAAGAGGTAAAAATATAAAAAAAAACCTCGACCCTAACTAAAAAATGATGGATAGCCTGATTCTCTAAAATTGAGAGTACACACTACACCAAATTGGCACTTTTGTAACAACTCTAAAAACAGTATCACTTTTGAGATGTTACAATTCACCAAACAATTTTAAGTCAAAACTAAATTTAGTCTAAAAATGAAAAACAGTAATACAAAAAAATGATACAATAAGTTGAATCACCATGAATAGTATCACTTTTATAACCATACTCTTCATGGTGATACAATTATTGTATCATTTTGTTTGTGAATATGTGTAAAATTGTTAGGTGAATTGTTACACTTCAAAAGTGATACTGTTTTTGGGTTGTTACAAAAATGTCAATTTGGTGTAGTGACAAGATGTTAACGACATCGAAAATTCTAAATGGCGAGGAAATGAGCGAGGGGTGTGATTGCTCATCCCCTTCAAAATGCACGACTTTACAAATTTTGAGGAAATGAGTGGTAAAACCCCTTCCCTCACCCATTTCTCTCCCTCTATCTCTTGTTATTGAGCTTGTCTAACTGGCGAGGAAACCACCCCCTCCCTCGCTGGTTTCCTCGACAGTTAGAATTTCTGCTTGTTATTTATCAGAAATTCTTAATGGCCTGAGAAAACCGCCCTGGTTGACTGTCTGGGGGGCAAAATTGCATTTTTGCCCTCCCCCCCCTCCTTAAACACTTTCTCCAAAAAGATGTTTAAAGAGGGAGGGGGCAAAAATATAATTTCGCCCCCCAAACAGTCGACCCAGGCCAGCTAGAATTACTCCTTATTTATTCTCAACATGGCATTTAATATGAATTTGACAACCCACATTACCCAACTCCTCGCATTATGTCATGTTGACCTCAACATGAGTTGGACATCAGCTGACAAAAATTATTTCTTTATTTCTCATTTTTGAATAAGTCTTGAGAGTCGGGCCAGGCTTTCTACCCTTCATCATCTTAGAGATGGAGGTTTATGAGAATCTTTATGATGATGGAGGGTAGAGAGCCTGGCTCTCTAGAATTTTAGGTTTATTTTTGCATGAGAATCTCCTCTAACACCCTCAACACAAAAGCTGTGTTGTGTTTTTTTTTTCTGTCTCCTCTGTCACTTCTAATCCTCTATTCCTTCTTTTCTTGTAAAGACTTACACTGCAAACTGCAAAGGCATCTAACACCTGGGAAAATATAATCCTTGTGATCACAAGGATTTATCGATAAATGGCGAGTTGGGTGTTATCAGAATGTGGAATAAGACCGTTCCCTAGCCAATTCCTGAAACCCAGAACTGGGTTCACCACCATTAGCAGCAGAATACCTGTTTGTAAGGTTAGTGGTTCAAGAACAGATTCCAGTCGGATCTGGGTTCAATCCAATGGGGGTAGAAGCAGAGACTGGGGATTGAAAGTTAATGTTCCTATGAGTGTTCCTTCTGAAGAGGAGGAGAAGGAGGAGAACAAAAGCAGTGTCAACGGGGTTGGTGAAGAAGACAATTTTGACCCAGGTGCACCCCCTCCGTTTGATTTGGCTGAAATCCGAGCTGCTATTCCAAAACATTGCTGGGTCAAGGACACATGGAAATCTATGAGTTATGTTGTTAGAGATGTAATCGTTATTTTCGGGTTGGCCGCGGTCGCGGCTTCGTTGAATAACTGGATTGTTTGGCCTCTGTATTGGGTTGCTCAAGGGACTATGTTTTGGGCACTCTTTAGTCTTTATTCTTGGCCATGACTGGTAAAAAGAAAAAAATTCATTCGTTTCTACGTATACCCATTGCCTTGTTTTGATGAAATTGAGTAGTAATTAGATTGTATGTTCGATAATTTGCAGTGGCCATGGAAGCTTTTCAAATAATCAGAAGCTGAACAGTGTGGTTGGACATATTCTCCATTCATCAATTCTAGTACCATACAATGGATGGTAAGTTATGGTAACCTCATTGTTTCAATCTTCAATCTTGAAGGTTGTTAAATTGAATAAAGAAAAATAAATGGACTTTATAACGGTTGAATGCAATTTGTTATTTTTTAGGTTTTGTAGATTATTTTTTAGGTTTTGTAGATTATTATGATGGACCATTTTGGGACCCAATTTCGTGTTGGACCTGCATCGTTTATTTTTTATGTTTAACCAACCATAATGATGCTCGGGCCACGTTCATATATTTGGGTGTCCAAAATGATGCTCGGGTGAATGAGAAACTGAGACACCCTCACAGGCATTGGGTTAAATAAACCTTTGATATTACGAAACAATCTGATTAAATAGGTTTTATGTTTAACCAACCATCATATTCAACCCAAAGGTCTTTTTCCTACATGTATATATAGGACTCCTAATCTCTTTCAAACAACATAGAAAAAAGAATACAAAAATCAAACCCATGCCTTTTAAAGAATACTTTCTTCCTTTCCATGTTGGTTTTCTTCAAGCAAAATGTTGGTTTTCTTCAAGCCAATGACAAACTTAAGACACAAATAAACACAGAGGATTCTTTGTAATGCTCTGTTTTTCTCTACTCTGCTTTCTGGTTTTCTTATTATATAAGCAAATACAAATCATAACTGCACCACTAACATTACAGCCCATGTTTTCTAACCACATAAACCTAACTGCTATTAGCAACTGCTGACTCTAATTCTAACCATACATAGATAACTCCTAGAGACAACTAGATTAATACATCAATCTCCTCCTTAAGCTTGTTGTCCTCCACTGACAATCCGCACACCAGTTTTCTCTCTCATCTCCAAGAACTTCAATCTTGCAAGTGACTTTGTCAAAATATCAGCACGCTGATCTTCTGTGCAAACATGTTGAACTTCAATCATTCCTGATTCAACACAATCTCTAATGTAGTGAAATCGAGTATCAATGTGTTTGCTCCTCTCATGGTGAACTGAGTTCTTGCTCAATGCAATTGCGGACTGATTATCGATCTTTAGAACCACTTTCTTAACCTCGGTCTTTAACAAATCTGCCAACAGTCGTCCCAGCCACACTCCTTGACACGCTGCTGCACAGGCAGCAATGTACTCCGCTTCACAGGAAGATAACGCAACTACTTTCTGTTTTTGTGAACACCAACTAATAGGATTTGATCCAAGGAAAAATATTAAACCTGAGGTACTTTTCCTATCATTAGTATCACCAGCTAGATCGCTATCGGAGTAACCAATCAGCTCCAAGCTGCCTTCCTTCTTCTCATAAACGCAACCGAGGTTTAAAGTTCCTTTCACGTACCGCAATATGTGCTTCACTGCGGCCATGTGCTCTGTTGTGGGCTTCTCCATGTATCTACTCACCACACCGACAGAGAATGCCAAATCTGGGCGCGTGTGCAGTAGATATCTCAAACTGCCAACAATACTTCGGTACAGAGTTGTGTCTACAGGTGGACTTGTGCTTTCCTTGCTTAGTTTCAGACGAGGTTCCATCGGGATTTGCGAAGGGTTGCAATCTTTCATGCCGCATTTGTCTAAAACCTTTCTTGCATATGTTGACTGGTTGAGTGTAATCCTTTGAGAATTCTGACATACTTCAATTCCCAGATAGTAACTTAGTAACCCAAGGTCACTCATGCTAAAGAATTTCTTCATCTGTGATTTGAACTTGTCTATGTCTTGAATACACTCTCCAGTGATTAGTAAATCATCCACATAGACTCCAACAATTAAATTCCCTTTACCTTGATTTCTCATGTACACGGCATGCTCTAAAGAACACCTCTCAAAACTGAGTGTCCTCAATGACTTGTCCAGTTTTGAGTTCCAGGCTCTAGGTGCTTGTCGCAAACCGTACAATGCTTTGTGCAGTTTTAACACCTTGTGCTCTTCACTTTTTATTTCAAATCCCGGTGGTTGAATGACATACACTTCCTCTTCCAAATCACCGTTGAGGAAGGCTGACTTCACATCCATATGATGCACCTCCCATCCTTCATGTGCCGCAATAGAGATCAGCAAACGTACTGTTTCTAGCCGAGCAACAGGGGCGAAAACTTCATCAAAGTCTATGCCTTGTCGTTGAACGTACCCCTTTGCCACTAATCTCGCCTTGTGCTTCACAATTCTGCCTTGAGTGTCCTTCTTTAGCTTGTAAACCCACTTTAGACCTATAGGTTTGTGACTGTCGGGTAATGGAACGAGCTTCCAAGTTTCATTTTTCCGAATAGAGGAAATCTCCTCCTCCATTGCTCTTCTCCACATCGGATCTGTCTTGGCTTCTTCGAAATTCGACGGCTCCTCTTCTCCTAGTAGGCACAGACCCGAATACTGCAACTCTATTGGAACTGTTGCATCGTACAAGCTTTTGATGTCACGCTTACCCCGTGGTCCTACTAATGAACTCTCATCAGATGTCGAGGTTGATACTGATTCATCAACAGATGCTGCTGGAGTATATGGTGAGCTTGAAACAGATGCTCTGGATCTCGTGTTCATCACTGGTGTATCATACTGGTATCGGTCAGTTTGTTCCTGTGTCGGCTGTGGGAAATCCATGCCAGAATTGCTGATACCAATGCCAGAATCGCTGACTCCCTCTTTATCTTTCTGATTTGTCGTATCAGATGCGCCTGCTATGGTAAAATAGTGTGCTGTAAGAGTGTTCCCTGCTGATCCTATTTCTGTTTCTGGAAATTTGCTCCACTCCCACTTATTCTCCTCTTCGAACACAACATCCCGTGTCACCACTACTCGTTTTGATTTTGGATCAAACATCCGATAACCTTTTGCATTTGAATCATAACCAATAAACACCATTGACCTGCTTCGGTCTGCAAGTTTTGAAAGGTGAGGTGTAACATCTTTTACGTGTCCCACACATCCAAATATGCGAAAGTGATCAACAGTTGGCTTGCGGTTGTAATATGCTTCACAGGGAGTTTTGCCGATGATGCTTTTTGTTGGTGCTCGATTTAGGAGATATACGGCAGTTGCTACCGCTTCTCCCCAAAATTCGCCTGGGACTCCCATGCTTTTCAACAAGCTCCTTGCCATACCGACCACCGTCTGATTTCTTCGTTCAACAACTCCGTTCTGCTGAGGAGAATAAGGCGCCGTGAGATAACGCTTAATTCCCAACAGCTCACAGTAAGTCTTGAACTCATTTGAGGTAAATTCGCCGCCACGATCTGTGCGAAAAGCCTTCAGCTTGCTGTTTTTCTCCATTTCTGCTGATGCTTTGATCTTCTTGAATGCCTCAAATGCTTCATCTTTGTTTCGGATCAGCACCTGCCACATGAATCTAGTACAATCATCAACCAACAGCAGAAAATAGCGCTTACCTCCGTGTGTAGCAGGAGTTATTGGCCCGCACAAATCTCCATGCCACAGTTCAAGAGGTGATACTGCTCGAAATTTCGCCACTGCTGGAAAAGGATTTCGGTGTTGCTTTCCAATCAAACAACCATCGCAGATGCGGTCCTTATGCTCAATTATGAGCAAGCCGCGCACCATCTGTTTCTGACTTAGAAATTTCAAAGCATGAAAGTTCATATGCCCGTATCTTGCATGCCAGCGCCAGGCTTCTTCTTTGCTCCTCGCCAGAAGGCATTCGGGTAGAGCTGGTACCATGTTAAACACATATAACCGGTTCCTTGATCTGTTCACTTTTGCTAGTAGCCTTTGTGATCTGTCCAAGATAGACATTACTCCTCCTTCAATTACAACCTTGCATCCGTTCTCATCTAATTGACCAAGGCTTATTATGTTTCTCTTCAACTTCGGGATGTAGTAGACATTAGTAAGTACACGATGTTCACCTGTGAAGCATTCAAATAAAACCGAACCTCTTCCTTGTATTTCTACAGCTGAACCATCTCCAAATTTGACTGACCCTTTAATGGTCGTGTCAATTTCAGCAAACTTTTCGGTACAACCGGTCATGTGGTTACTTGCGCCGGTATCTAAATACCAAGCATTGACTTGGGTGCTGTTAATCTTTGGCACCACCTTGTCTTCGTGTAGTAACACCTGTTCGTTCTGTAATGCGTGGTTGAGAACACAAGTTTCAGCCATCAACAGTGCCGGTTCATCATCGATTTGTGTTGTAACAAAGTTGGCCCTCTCTCTTCGGTTTGGCTTGGGACACTCTTTTGCAAAGTGACCATATTCGTTACAATTGAAACACTTAATCCTGGATATGTCGAAGTTGCGTGACTTTCGGTCTTCGTTTTTTCGTTCACCATTTCCTCGACCTCCACCATTTCCATGCCCACGACCACGTCCTCTCCCGTGACGTCCTCCTATTTTGTTGCTGTAGGAACCTTCATCCTTCCTTGCCTTGGGGATTCTTGCCTCCCACTCGGCCTGGGTAAGGAGTAATTGTTCTCCACTGCCCTTTGAGTGCAGTCGCCCTTTAAGCCCTTCCTCGAAGGTTCTGAGACGACCGATCGCCTCTGAAACTGGCATCTTCTCAGTATCGCCAAACTGCTCAATTGTTCCAATAATTTGGAGAAATCTATCTGGAATGGCGCTGAACAGTTTTTCAACAACTTCGCTGTCGTCGAACTTCGTGCCCAGCGAGCGGATCTCACCCACCAGTGTGGTAAGCTTCATGGAAAATTCATTTATTGTCTCTGAATCCTCCATGTATAACTTGTTCAATTGTCGTTTCAGCACCTGTACGCGTGCCTTCCTAACGCGATCTTCACCAACTCGCATCTCCCTGAGTGCGTCCCAAGCCTCCTTTGCCGTCTGCTTCTCTGCGATTGCCATCATCACGTCATCTGGCACGGCTTGAGAAATGGCTACCATGGCGCCTTGATCTTTGTCGTCATCTGTGTCTCCACCTTCAATCACTGACCATACTCCTAGTGAACGCAAGATTATCTTCATCTTGACAGCCCATATGCCATAGTTCGTTTCACTTAACGTTGGATATTGGATCGGGATTGAGGCTCCTCTTGCAGTCGGTTTTACCACTGCAAGTGTCTTTGCTTGATTTCCTACTTCACTGGCCATTGCTTTGACAACTTAGCTCTGATACCAAATGTTGGTTTTCTTCAAGCAAAATGTTGGTTTTCTTCAAGCCAATGACAAACTTAAGACACAAATAAACACAGAGGATTCTTTGTAATGCTCTGTTTTTCTCTACTCTGCTTTCTGGTTTTCTTATTATATAAGCAAATACAAATCATAACTGCACCACTAACATTACAGCCCATGTTTTCTAACCACATAAACCTAACTGCTATTAGCAACTGCTGACTCTAATTCTAACCATACATAGATAACTCCTAGAGACAACTAGATTAATACATCATTCCAGTGTTAGTGTGATAGAGTTCTAGAGCAGTTTTGTGGTGCTCAAAGACTATTGTTCAGCCGTTGTATCCTGGAAGGCAGATGTCAACATCCTCACGCACCCTCGGTGAGTGGCGAATCTCCTTTAAGGACACCGTGTGTAACACGAGCCTCGGTCTAATATTTCTGTTATGTGATTTAGATTTCATGTTCTGTATTCAGTTTATGTTCTTTTATTTTTATGCTTTTTCTCTACCATCATTCAGAACCTGTTTTTTTCATATTATATATGTGCTACATGCTAACAATGCGAACTTAGTTAACTTACAGGAGAATCAGCCATAGGACTCATCATCAGAACATAGGGCATGTTGAGAATGATGAATCATGGCATCCAGTTAGTACTCGACTTCTCTGTCCTAAGAACTTGCTTTGTTAGATTGAATTTACAGTTTACCTCAATTTATCCATCTCTCTTGCAGTTGCCTGAAAGCCTTTACAGAAGTTTGGACGAGGTTAATCGCATGATGAGGTTTACACTCCCTGCCGCTACGCTAGCTTTCCCATTTTATATGGTGAGTCAATACTAGCTAGAAGAACATTATCAATTTAGTTATGTTCGATTGTTTTGTGATGAAATGCTTGGTTTGGTTACAGGCGGTCACAACTCCTGGAAATAGAGGTTCTCATTACGATCCTAACAGCCCCCTGTTCGTGCCTAATGAGAGAAAAGATGTGATCACTTCTACGGTTTGTTATTTTGCTATGGTTGCTTTGCTTGTAGGATTATCTTTTGTAATGGGTCCCGTTCAGATGCTCAAACTCTACGGCATTCCATACTGGGTATATTCGACATTCTTGATTGAATTGGTTGAGTAAATTCAGCATCTTAAAATTGCTGAGCTGATCGAAACTTTGAATTTGCTTTGGCATCCAGATCTGTGTCATGTGGATGAGTGTTGTGACTTACTTGCATCATCATGGGTATGAGGATAAAGTCCCATGGTACCGAGGAAAGGTGTGTGAACGTTTTGAGTAGCCTTACAGATGTTTTTCGTTTATTTGAATCTAGAACAAAGAGATCAGCTAAATTGTTCGAAATACTTGCATTGAGAGCTTGGAGTTGATTTGATATTTGCTTTAATGAAACAGGAGTGGACTTATCTAAGAGGAGGGCTTACGACAATTGATCGTGACTATGGAGTAATCAACAATATCCACCATGACACTGGAACTCATGTGATACATCATCTCCTCCCTCAAATCCCACATTACAACCTTGTAGAAGCTGTAAGTCTTGTCTTCTTCACTAGAATTGTTGCAGATGGATTACTTCAGATAAATGCTAATGGTTTGCTATTCTATATTTTGAACATTTCAGACTGAGGCAGCAAAGCCAGTGCTCGGAAAGTACTACCGTGAACCTAAGAAATCTGGATTTCTACCATTCCACTTAGTTGATACTCTAATAAAAAGTTTCAGAAGTGACCATTATGTTAGTGATGAAGGTGAAATTTTATACTATCAAACTGATCCAGAGCTGGCTGGAACTTCAAAGAAGTCGGAATGAAATTGTACAAGGGGCAATGAAAACCCTGATCCTCTATATCCACATTGTTTGAACAACGATTTGATTGAAGGTTTTTTCTTATTGTTGTAATGGGGGATCCCATTCTGCTACCCCTTGTATATTATGTACTTTGGTTTTGTTTAGATAAAATTTCAATAAGCAAAGAAAAGATGTGAAGATTTGGCTCTTAACTTAATTTTACAAGCAAAATTATATTTTTCTTACGGATAAAACTTCGCATTAATCAACAATCAACACGAGCGACTGAACTCCAATTCAACTTCAAAGAATTCAATGATATGCTCTCTAGATTAAATTCAACATCAAATAATTCACTACCCCAATAATAAATTTGGGCGACCCAACTCAAACTTCCAATTCAACATCAAATAATTCACTACCCTAATAATAAATTTGGGTGACTAAACACAATATTCAACAACAACAAAGAAATAAAAAAACTAGATTAAAAGTCCACCAAAATCAGGAGTATTAAAAAAATAGTGGATTTTGATGGATTTGTAAAAGTTGTGAATTTTGAAGGATATGTGAGTATAAAATATAAATAACAAGAGTCATTTCAAATCCAACACTCCTCCCATATTTCGACGGATTTATATTTTCTTTCTCTCTCTTTTCTTCTAGGGTTCCTGTTCTTTATGACGAAGATCAACAAACTCCTCCATCTCAATCTCAATTAAAAACATCATCCGCTTGTTACGAATCTACCCCTCCTACCAATCCAATGTTAGTGCCCAATAGCTTTGAATTGATTTCAAGCAAAAGGTACACAAATAAGGAAGAAGATTAGGAAGGGAATGAGTAAAAGTTTCTTTTTGCATACATGTACTCTTTCAATTAAAGGCAAAAGGAAAAACAAATACTACAGTTGAATATCTAAACAACTAGTATACCTACTATTTCCACCATGCATCCCCGTCACAGCCGGACTCATTAACATCCATACAAGCATACAACTACTACTGCAGAATACATAACATCTAACATTTCAATGAGAATTTTAGATTTGTGATTTTTTATGCCCTTTACATCTTTTGTCCATGTTATTTTACTATGGTGTAGTTAAAGCATACCATTTGTTTGATGAAATGCCTCACAAAGATATTGTTTCTATCAACATATTGATTTCTGGTTATGATGTAAATACCACTATGACAAATATTGTCATTTAGATTCATGCCCATATTGTTAAATTGGGTGATGGACCAACACTTTCCATTTACACACTTTGGTTGATTCTTACTGTAAATGTCACTATCTTCAATTAGATTATCAGGTTTTTGGTTTCGATAATTCTCATACTCTAGCATCCTTAAGCATTACTGCAATAATGAAGTATGAGAAGAGTACGAAGTTTTTCGAGAAAATTTTGTATTGTTTTTTGCTCCAAATCCATCAGATTGCTAACATTCCTACTAGAAAGAAAAAAGATTACAAGAAGATTCATTATCTTGTAATCAAAATTGGGATAGAGTTGGATGAGTTGCAATCATGGAAATGTGAAAATGGGAGAAAAGGCTGTAAAGGGAACTTTTTGAGCTTGAAACCCAAATGGAATTGACTTATATATTGTTATCCAATATTTATGTTGCCAAAGGGATGTGGAAAGATGTTGCTAAGATTAGGGCAATAATGTCTAGTAAAGGTATAAAAAAGAGTTTGGGTGTAATTGGATAGAGGTTGATGTAAAAGTCCATGCTTTTCTCTTTAGAAATGAATCTCATCTAAAGGTCGTAGAGATCTATTGAAAATTGGATGAATTTGGTGAGAAACTGATTTCAGCAGGGCATATCCCAAGTAATGATTTCAGTAGGTGGTGTTCTTTCATGGCTTCCTATGACTAATAACAAATTCATAATAATCCGTAAGAATCCTTTAAACTTCGTCAAACTCCATTAAAATCCTTTGAAATACTTTAAAATCCATGAATTTTAAAATCCTTCACAATCCATTGAATACACCCCTAAAATACCCGATAGTAAATTAAAACCTCAAAATTCCATTTTGACATCAACAAACTTAAATAACTTGATCAAGTTGCATTAATCATAACAAAAGTTGATGGTGGTGCCAAGACCGATCCCTCCACCATTGGCTATTTGCAGCAACATACATAAATGAGTGTGGAAACACCTTCGTTTTCTTTCTTATCTTTAATAAACATCTTCGTGTTTCGATTTTGGTATCATTTCCCATGCAGGATAGGGCGGGCTTTTCTCCTTTCGTTTTCAGCAGACCGCGGGCTCTTGAGAATGAAATGTGTCAATGGGAAAATTATCTGATTTCAGATTGGGAAGCGAATGGCCATTTTGGTTCTAATGTGAATGCTAATTGGGATGTCAACGCTTGCTGCAACTTGAGCAGATGTCAAGCGGAATACAGATTGGCTCTTAAGCAGGAGGAATTGTTTTGGATACAAAAAGCAAAGGAAAAAGATTTTAAGGATGGGGATGCATGTACTAAATATTTTTTTGCCTAGGTCAAATCTGAACAGAAAAAAAGTTTATTTCATCAATCACTTTACAGTGTGGCAGAGCGATATCTGATTCGGGGGAAATTCTCAGTGAAGCCAATAGGTTTTTCCATCAACTTCTTTCTTCTCAGGGTGATCAAGGAGTTGATAGTCATTTACTGGATTGTATCCCTTCCATTGTCTCGAAATTGGAGTGTGACTGTATAATCGCAAGTCCGTCATTAGAAGAAGTAAAGAATGCTACTTTCGACATTCCGAGGAATAGTGCGTCAGGCCCGGATGGGTTGACAGCGGGTTTCTTTCAGTCTGTCTGGGAGATTGTTGGTGTTGATATTTGGAAAGCGTCTCTCCAATTTTTTGAAGGTGAAGCAGTACCTTCGGCTTTCTCGGCAATTTTTTTTTGCTCTGTTGCCTAAGGTGGACTCGCCAGGTTCTTTTTCTGATTTTCGCCCTCACTACACCAAAAATACCCATCCGCAACGGTTTGGGACCATGGGGGTAAGCTATTGCCACGGCTTAGAAGCATGGCCATTTGAGGCGTCGCCAAATCACCTTTGACGGCTATAAACTGTGGCAACACTTATTAGCAACGGTTTTATGTTCGAGGACGTACGCTTGATTATTTTCTGCATTTAGCCACGGCTACCCGGCATAGCTATATGCTCCACGTTCCATAACCGTGGCAACATATATCCATTATTTTTAATTTCTTTGGTTTACAAACGTTGCAAGCATGACGGCCACGGTTTTAAGCCGTGGCAAGCATGAAGGACCACGGTTGTAAGCCGTTGCACGCATAAAGGGCCACGGTTTTAAGCCGTTGCCAGTCAAAACAAAATTCAAAAAAAAAAGAAATTTGGTTTGTTGCGAGGGTTTGAAACCGTTGCTAATTAATATAATCGAAAAAAAATTACATTTTTTTTGCTGCTGCAGCAAAATCACAGCCCCACACCTGCAAAATCAGTCCTTACTAAGATCGACCAGACACTTGCCATGTGGCGTGTACCCGTGCCTATGACACGACTACTGTGTCATGCCTCCGGCACGAATAGGATTCCACAAACTATATGCCAGATAAATACAAAATCAACCGTAAAATGGAACCTTGTCAAGTTTTGACGCCAAACAAAAACATGTAAACAAATAGCACTAATGTACAATAACAGGATTAACCTTTTTATGCTCAACCTTAAGTGGAGGTCCTTCATGGTAGAAACTAGGCATTGGGTTTGCTTTGAACTTCAAGCTCTTCCTAAGCTGCTTGATAGCAGCCTCTCGTTCTTCCTGAATTCAAATGAAACAAACAATAGATATTTAGAGTGTGCAATGGAAGCACAAGAATAGACATTTAGAGTGCAGTGGAAGCACACGAGAAAGACTGAAATTTTGGAGTATCTTGTTGTCAAAATGGTATGTACCTTTGTTCTTAATATTCACATAATTATTACATAATATATCCCTTAATTTATACATGTTAGTGTTTCGATTATTATATTTTATAGTAATTATTTCGTTTTCATGTCTTTGTAGGAATTTGAGCGTGAACGATGAAATCGTATTAAGGCGACAATTTAAGAAATGACAATTGGTCGATTCTAGCAGTGGTACAAAGCAGATGGTCACATACCTAAACCCTTAACCAAGCCCATAACCTAAATCCAAAACCTACCCATAAACCCAAACCCAATCCTACCCCTAAAGAATATTCTCTCATTTATACCTTGAAGAATCTTCCCTTTATCTCATCCCTATTCACTTTGATCATTCTCTATAAATACAATAGAATAGGGTGAGAAAAGGGGAGAAAGATAAGGGAAAAGAAGAATTGCATAAAATTAAACCCTCTTTCTCTCAAAGTGATTCTCATCACCATCACCACTCATCCATCTCTCACTCAGCAATCACCTCCATCCGCCATCAGCCACCCGAGCACCACCACCACCTCCGGACAATCACCTCGCCACCACCGAGCTCCTCCACAGTCACCGCCACCACCACGAAACAGGGGCGTGACAACCCTGTTTTGCGTCAGAGCCACCTCCATCACCGTCATTGTCCCTCTTCCTGTCCATCATCCATCAACCTCCATCAGCCATCAACCACCATCACCCTGTTTTGCGACAGAACACATCCGCGAGCCACCACAACCACCGCGAAATAGAGCCGCCATCACCGCGACTCTGTTCCGCCTCGCCACAGAGCCAAGTAGACCCAGCTTTTCTCCTCTCTGTCCTCTCTTCGTCTTAGCCTCCTTATTGTCTCTCCGCCACCATTCAACCACCACCACGCCGCCTCGCGAGACAGAGCTCGCAAGCAGAAACAGGGAGTCCCTGCTCCTCGCCCTCCTTCGTTTTTTTGTAGTTTTCTCGCTGTTTCCTCACCTTCTCTCTTCTTTTGCAGGTTCTGGAGACATTTGGAGGACGAGGACCCTCGCGAGGAGCACGGAGGAAGGCGGAGCAGCGCCGCTGCTTGCTGGAGAAGAAGGCGGAGCGAGGCGGTACTGTAGCAAGGGCGGGAGACCGAGTCAAATCTGTTATTTGGCTATTGGCACCTTGATTTCTGCTCTGTACCGCCATAGAGCATTTGCAGCCATTTGTCTCGGGATTCGTGTTCGGACCACCTGCTGATCTGCTGAGTACCACCACATCGAGTTTGCGACAAACCAAAGGAGTTGCATAATTCATTTTGATTTATTTTACTGAATTGTGTGCTTAATTGTTAATTACAATTTATTTCTGAATTTTTGATAAATTGCTTTCACCTTTCATGTTCGAGAAATTAAACTTGATATGTTTGGTAGTTAGAATTACCTTTTATCAATATTCAAAGCATGTGCTAAACATATTAAGCTTAAACTTTGATTAAGTGTGCCCTAAAAAGACACTTAATATTTGGTAAGAGCGTATTTGCTTGAAATAATTTGTTAATGTTTGATAGAAATATGATATAATTTGAATTGGATTTTAACGATCACATAATCGGTGTAAGCAATGGATTCTCATCCCTAAAGCTTCTCGTTTAAATTTTCAGTAATTTAGATTTAAAATATTTTTGCTAACTCATTGGTGAGTCCAACCCCACAAAATCCATTTTTTATTTTATTTTATTTTTCTCATTTTTTTAATTTATTTTTAGTTTAGTTTTAAAAACACTGTAACCCCATTTTTCTCTAAATTAGTTTAGATAATTTCTAAAATTCAATTGCACCCACTTTCCTCGTGGGATCGACCCGTACTTGCCGTTGTCTACCAGTTAGGCACCGTGCACTTGCGGTTATTACAAGTGGGTTAAATTAGCCTATTAATTTAAGTTAGTTAAAGTCTGCATCAGTTCTCTATTGTATGCAACATAAAAGTTCAGAAAATATTTACTATCAAATTGGTAGTTAAATTGAGTTTTCCTAAACAACGTGTCATTAAAACATGATAGTAAAAGAAACTTTACAATTCAATTCATTCATTGTGATTTTCTTCTCAGATGGTTCAGTGGTAAAAGAGCTTCTTCTCTATCCCAATCTTCGTCATAGCTACATTCTCAGACCAAACTTTGATTCACATGTCAAAGTTATATCTGTTATCATGCACATTAGGTACCATTTCATTATCCTAAACTAGTGTCACAGTCCCAGCTATTCCCAGTACAATGTATTCATGCCATTGTGATTGTGTAACAAAATGACAATATCATTTCAAAATCTACTATACTGTATATATTGTAAAGCTAAAAGAGAGAAATTGACCCCCATATTCCACGTGGCGTGCTCTCAGTCAATTTCAAGTTTAACATGAAGTTGTCACGTGGCAACCAAAGTAAATCTTAGAACTCGCATAAGAATCTACTTTAAAAACAAGTCTTAAAAATTATCTCCGTAAATTTCATCAGAGCTAGAAAGGATCTCTCAGTCAATTTCAAAGTATAACACAAGTTGTGTTATCTTCTCTCCGTAAACAAAGGGTAGGTTTATGTACTTTACACTTCTTTGATTAAAACTATACTACTTGATGTTGATGCTTTAAATGGTGTCAAAACGTCTTCCTAGTACCAAAAGGTGATAAACTATGGGAAGGGAAGGTCAATTGGACTGGGTTAGTTGTGTGCACGAATGAGTAAGTACTATAAGAACTTCGGAACTAAGGCACTTTAAGCCACAAAATATCTGGAATAAATAGAATTAATTCAGACGATCACTGCGTAACCATTGGCCAATTGCTATGAATCAGTTCAGAAAACCAACCACTCTATACTGTTTACAGTACCCTAAATAAATTAGGGAAAAATCACCAGTCCAGAAGGGAAAGGTGTCACAGAAATAGAAAAGAAAAAGTTCAAAGTCTTTAAGCAAGTATTTCAGTGTTGAGCAACCCAGTAGAAACATGAAGACATACACACACATGTGCGCACATGTAATATATATTGATATGAAATGAACCTCTGCAATTCCAAAACACCCGTCCCAGTCCTCATTCTATTTACTACTCAATGAATGGCTTGATTATTTGAGATTGCATTAAAACACCTAAACGATGATGCAATCAACAAAGAAGGAAACAAAGGAATATGTTTGAATAACACATATGAGAATCCAAAAGACTTACCAATGTAACTCCTTCTTTAGAGAGTTCCTCCAAAGTTTCACGGTCAAAAACATTCCCGTCCAATGGTGATTCATCAATCTGTAATGTCATGTGCAGGTGTTCACAAATTGCATACATATTAACTTATTAAGAGGTCAGACAATCAAAGGTATGACATACCTTCCAGTCCCCAGTGTGAAGAATGGTGCCATCGCTACAACGAAGCACCAGTCCACAACAATCAGGAATCGAATGGGTAACCCTTATAGGTTGTACTTCAAATGGCCCAGCTACAAACTTCTTCTTCTCTCCAAATACCTTGAGCCTTGAGGGAACAAAGATTCCAAACTCCTTCAGACGCTTCTTGATAAGCTGTTAACAAGCAAAACAGGGAAGGTCTGATATGATCTTGCAAATTGAACAAGTAATTCAGCAAGAATAGAAGTTCCTTGTTGAAGAAACAATGCTGATAAGAAGCAAACAGCACCAATGAACAAACAATGGAATTGAAGTTGTATTGAAATGTATTGTGAAACAGGCTATTATGACATACCTCCATTGTGAAAGATGAAGCAAATATTGGCGTACGGGGGTCCAAAGCTGGGATAATCTGTTAGATGCAAGTTAAGTAATGATAAGGATAATGTAAACTAGATAAAAAAAACCATTAAGAAAGCTCGACATTCAGTGCATTAAATAAGAAAGCTCGACATTCAGTGCATTTCATAATTAATAGTTTTTATAAGTAAAGCATGACTTAAATAAGTATACCCTTATGGCTTGGACTTAGATACTAACAGTTTCTCGGATTTGTAGGAAACCAATTTGAATGCACATCCTCATTATTTGTCTTTTTCCAAATTATCAGCAAATTCAAGTCAAAAAAATTAGGGAACGGAAGAATAATGCTTTTGAAAGTAGTAAAATTTAGCATAAGTTAACAATATTGCTTTTTGAGTTGTGCATACACCCATGAGCAGACCTAGCTAGGTCAACCATGGTTTTTGGAACTATAAATATGATCTCACTAGGAGTCTATTGCCCAACTTCTTCTCCATTATCCTTAAACCACTAAGGTTTGGGCTTCCTTCTTTTTTGAATTGGGTGTTGGGTTATGCCATGTAAGGTAAGGGACCTCTTTTCTTGGAAGTTGGCCTCCATTTCAGCGAAAGGGAGAAAGTTGAGGAATCTATTGGGGTATCAGATAGAAATGTGAAAATCTTTGATAACTTGGTTCGAGAAGTGACCTGAGGGGCAGTAACGAGGGGACCAACACACAAATGTTATCCATGAGACATGAAATGAAAAAACAAAAACTGCAAGTGTTAACAGTGAGTAGTTTACTTGATCTACACGAAGTACAGTACAGACAGCATCTTCTGCATATATACTTGAGAGCAAAGAACCTGGAAAGGGTAAAAAAAAGTTCTCATTCAGTTGAATGCTCTTTGCAATAGCGGAAACCATAGTGCATTCATGCACTCTGGATGAAGATAATGTACGTAAAAACTTGCAACTGTCGATATTAATATGATTGAAATTTTATTGTTTTTTATTCAAATTTTCAAATCCACCATTTCCCTTGATCATTATCTCCTAGTAAAAGGACAATGCTTTCTGTCTCTGTTTACTTCTTAAACTATTTCTACTGCCATATTGCAGTGCAAAATAACAATGGCTGTATGAAACAATGGATCCCAGTAAGGAAACAAGAACAGTATAAACCATTTCCTAGAAAAAGGACAATGCTTTCTGTCTCTGTTTACTTCTTAAACTATTTCTACTGCCACATTGCAGTGCAAAATGACAGTGACTGTATGAAACAATGGATCCCAGTAAGGAAACAAGAACAGAAGAAAATTCATCATGGGGACGACAGATACATGTTTGTGTGTGTGAAAATAAGGGAGGGAGTGGGGGACATACGACAAAATTATAATAAAATGAACATGGATACTAAATATGAAAAAAAAAATGCTCACTTGGTGACAAAGAGATCCCAGACATTCATAGTTGATGCTGATGCATCTTTGCAGACACCTTCGGATAGGTCAATACCAACTTTGGTGTTTCCAGCCGCATGTTCAGCATATAATGATGATATGATCTCCATTGCATTGAGCCCCGCATTATCAGCCAAAGTATTAGGTACCATCTCAAAACTCTCGGCAAATTTGCCAATAGCATACTGATCCAATCTGCATATAAATATTCATCCTAATGAGTTATGACTGTTATGATTGATATGTATTATATTCATATATTTAAAGGGAATAACTGTCAATCCTTCCAATTCATGGGATTTAGCGAACTAGAAACTACACAGTAAGTCCAAGACAACCTATCTACTACTTTCATGTAGAGCCTACGTTGTTTTCAAAACCACCATACCAAAAGGCACACAGCATATGGAAACGAGTGTACATTACTAAGTTGACTGAACTATAGCAAAGCGATGCGAAAATAAGAAATTGAAGAAACTTATGTTGGGATTTAACCAACTATGTGAATGAAAAAGAATAAGGAAAACAAGAGAGATTGTAATCTCTTGATAACACTAGAACTCTTATGTGTAGAGAACTCACTTGATTCACCTTTGATTGAAACCAAATAATACATGGGTTTAAATAGGACTCACATGACCACTTAGTAAAATACACATCTCTTAGTAAAAGACACTTAGTAATACTAAAAGACACATTGGAACACCAAAAGACACAACTCTTCTAGAACTAGTCTAGATTAATTCTCTAACATCCCTCCTTAAGCTAGACTATCACCATTCCAAGCTTCTTCTTCAATTTGTTGAATGTGTCGGTCTTCAAAGCTTTAGTGAAAATATCGGCAACTTGATCTTGAGATCTGCAAAATTTCACATTGATATGTCCCTCCTTAACCAAGTCTCGAATGAAATGATATTTGATCCTTATATGCTTGCTTTTGCCATGAAAAACCGGATTCTTTGTAAGTGAAATAGCCGAACTGTTATCACAAAACAGTGTAGGAGAACTAACAGGTCCATGCTTGAGTTCACTCAAAACCCAAATCAACCAAAGTGCTTGACAAGATGCAAAAGCCAGTGAGACATATTCGGACTCGGTTGTAGAGAGAGTCACAATAGCTTGCTTTTTAGATGCCCATGAGATTGCGCCGGAACCAATATTAAAAACATATCCGGAAGTGCTTTTACTATCATCAACACTTCCTCCCCAATCACTATCACAATAACCTACCAAACTTGGTTCTTCCACTTTCGTGAATTGAATGCCTTCATGAATTGTTCCACTCACATACCTTAAGACTCTTTTTCCAGCTTCCCAATGATTTTGCCTAGGAGATTCCATGAATCTACTAAGCATACTCACCGCAAACATAAGATCGGGTCTAGTGGAAGTCAAGTACATAAGACTACCAACAAGACTTCTATAAAGAGTTCCATCAACATGCCTATTGTCTTCACATTTGCTTAGCTTCAAACCAGCCTCCATAGGTGTGCTAATTGGTAGTGCGCCCTCCATTCTAAACTTTCTTAATAACTCTTGTGCATACTTCCGTTGAGTGATGATAATCCCATCTCTTTGTTGTTTAACTTCAATGCCCAAAAAATAATGGAGTAGTCCCATATCGGTCATCTCGAACTCATTCATCATAGCTTTCTTGAAATCTTCATTCATACTTGAACAACTTCCGGTGAAGATTAAATCATCAACATATAAGCATACTATCAAAAAATCATTATGAGATCCTTCCTTGGTGTATAGAGTATGTTCAAAGGGACATCTTTTAAAACCATTCTTCAAAAAATAGCCATCAATACGACGATACCATGCCCTTGGTGCTTGTTTAAGCCCATATAAGGCTTTTTCCAAATGACATACTTTCTTTTCTTCTCCAATTTTCACATAACCAGGTGGTTGAGTTATATAAACTTCCTCCTCAAGAAAGCCATTCAAGAATGCCGATTTGACATCCATTTGATAGACTTTCCATTCTCTTTGAGCTGCCAATGCAAGTACTGTTCGAATTGTTTCAAGGCGAGCCACGGGTGCAAATACTTCTTGGAAATCAACACCATACTTTTGTTTGTAGCCTTTCACCACCAAGCGTGCTTTGTGCTTATCAACCTCGCCTTTTGAGTTCAATTTTGTTTTGTAAACCCACTTCACATCAAGGGGTTTCTTGCCATTTGGGAGATCAACAAGTTCCCAAGTCTTGTTTCTTTGAATAGCATCAATTTCATTATCCATTGCAAGCTTCCACTTCTCATCTTTAGAAGCCTCTTCAAACATAAGTGGATCGGCATCAACAAACAAAGCAAAATTAACCAAATCATCATCCAAATTGGCCAAATCGTCACCCAAATTGCTACTTGTTTGTTCATAAAGATCTTGGATACTCCTTGTCTTCTTCGAAGGGGAACTTGAAGTTGAAGTTGAACTTGAAGATGAAGAGGGTGATGAAGTAGAATTGGGAGAAGAAGGTGGAACACCATCCTCTTCGTTTTCTTCAATTGGAGCTTCAATTTCTTCTTCGATTTCTATGCAACTTGAATTTTCTTTGGTTGCATTTTCTTTCCAATTCCAAGATTCTCCTTCATTGAACTTCACATCACGGCTTATAATAAGTTTCTTGGTGAGGGGATTATACAACTTGTATGCCTTGGAACATTCACTATATCCAACAAAAATGCATTTCTCGGACTTGTCATCTAGCTTCTTCCTTCTTTCATCCGGTACATGTGAATAGGCAATGCTTCCGAAAATTCTCAAGTGATCAACACTTGGTTTGTGTCCGCTCCAAGCTTCTTGTGGCGTCTTATCTTGCACACTTTTAGAAGAGGAACGATTCAATAGATAAACAACACATGCTACCGCTTCCGCCCAAAAGGAATTTGGCAATCCCTTGGCCTTCAACATACTTCTAGCCAACTCCATAATTGTGCGATTTTTTCTTTCGGCGACTCCATTTTGTTGTGGGGTACCACGGACTGAAAATTGATGTCGAATACCATGCTCTTTTAAGAAATCTCGAAGCCCATGATCAATATATTCTCCCCCTTGATCCGAGCGAAGAGTTTTCAATTGGAAACCACTTTGCTTTTCAACAAAAGCCTTGAAATTTTTTAAACAACCATATACTTCCGATTTTTGTTTTAGAAAGTATATCCAAGTCTTCCTACTATAGTCATCAATGAAGGTAACAAAATAACGATTACCGCCAATTGAAGTAGTATGCATTGCCCCACAAAGATCGGTGTGCACAAGCTCAAGTGGCTTTGATGCTCTCCATGCCTTCCCACTAGGAAAAGAATTCCTACTATGCTTACCCAAGACACATCCTTCACATACTGTATCTTGAAGTTGAATTGTAGGCAAGCCCTCCACAAGATTCTTCTTGCCCATAAGAGATAGAGTTTTAAAACTCAAGTGACCATATCGATAATGCCATAGCCAAGACTTGTCTTGAGTAGTATATAAACAAGAATTAATGTTACTTTGGAAAGATAAAGGAAACATTTTGCTTTTGGTCATTCCCACCTTTCCAATGATAACATCATTCTTATCTTTGATCTCACACAAAGCTCCCTTGAAATTGACTTCATATCCCTTCAAAAGAAGTTGCCCAACACTTAAGAGATTGTGCTTAAGGCCTGGAACATAAAATATATTTGAGATCCGGTTTATTCCTTGCTTGGTTTTGACAAGAATATCACCCCTTCCTTTGACATGAAGCTTGTTGTCATCTCCGGTTCTAACTTCACTTTGAAATGTCTCATTTATCTCAACAAAGGCCTTCTTGTTCCCGGTCATGTGGTTGCTACAACCACTATCCACGAACCACACATCTTCTAAGGAAGCGCCATGAACATTGCATGTAAGGAAAAGATTGTCTTCTTCCTCCTCATGCATAAAATTGGATTCTTTGTTGTCCTCCTCCATCTTCTTTCTACAATATTTCTTGACATGGCCATACATATGACAACGATAGCATTGAATATTTGATAAGGAAGATCTTTCTCTCCCTCTTCCTCGATAAGATGAAGCCTCACCATCATGAGATTTCTCTTGTCCACCATAGCCTATTCCTCTACCACGAGAAGTGGCTCTTCCACGACCTCTTCCTCTCAAGCCATCTTTAGAGGTATCTCTAAAAGAGACTTGCGTTTGAAAGGCTTGTTCAATAGAACTAGAATCATATTGCTTCATTCGTAGTTCATGGGATTGTAGTGATCCCAATAAACTCTCCACCGACAAAGAAGATAAATCCTTGGATTCTTCAATAGCAACAACACTAGACTCAAATTTTCGAGTCAAACTCCGAAGGATCTTTTCGACAATTCTTTGGTCTTCTAGATTCTCACCATTCAATCTCAATTGGTTGACAATTGAGATAACCCGATTGAAGTAGTCTTCAATAGTCTCGGACTCCTTCATTCTTAGTGTGTCAAACTCCCCTCGAAGAGTTTGTAGACGCACCATCTTGACTTTGTCATCTCCTTTGTATGAAGAATAAAGAATATCCCAAGCTTGTTTAGCCGTTGTGGCTACTGAAATTCTGTCCAAAATAACTTCATCTATTGTTTGCATAATGAAATACTTGGCTTTGTAGTCTTTCTTGCGGTTAGACTTCAACTCGGCCAAGTTTTGTGCATTAAGAGTTGTTTCATCTTCGGGCTCTTGGAAACCAATCTCTACGATCTCCAATAGGTCTTGTGAACCAAATAGGGCCATCATCTTCATTCTCCAATGATTGTAGTTTTTACTGGTAAGAAAAGGAAGTGGAGGTTGGACGGAATTGTTGTTGTTGGACGCCATGGTTCTCTCAACTAGGCTCTGATACCAATTTGTTGGGATTTAACCAACTGTGAATGAAAAAGAATAAGGAAAACAAGAGAGATTGTAATCTCTTGATAACACTAGAACTCTTATGTGTAGAGAACTCACTTGATTCACCTTTGATTGAAACCAAATAATACATGGGTTTAAATAGGACTCACATGACCACTTAGTAAAAGACACATCTCTTAGTAAAAGACACTTAGTAATACTAAAAGACACATTGGAACACCAAAAGACACAACTCTTCTAGAACTAGTCTAGATTAATTCTCTAACAACTTATGGCAACTACCCAGTTTCTTTAAAAGATAATTCCTTCAGTCTTCTTGCCAATTCTATTTCAGTTGCTGCGGCTCCAGGAACGATACGGCTGTCCCTGCACATTGCCTGAAACAAAATATATATACATAATTTCTTATGGTGCCTCCAAAAAAATAAACATCCAAGAGTAATTTCAGGATTGCATAAACCTCTCTATTTGCAACATTATATATATAGATCAATGAATTCAACATGTTTTCTGTTCTTTAGAAATTACCTTATAGGTATTCACACCATCATCAACAGCTCTTTCCAGGTCATCCAATATACTATTAGTGCTTCCTCGTAAAACCAAAGTTGAGACAGAGTTTCCACCCTGTTCAGTTTTGATGATAGTAATCTAAAGATGAAAGCATAACATGCTTTACTTGATTAGAAATTCATAGACGAAAGAGAAGCAAGATTCTGATCATCAAGCTTTATCTGGGAAAGTATACCCGAACACCACCAACTTCCTCTACTGAAACAGAATCTGCATAACCCAAGTCATCGGGATTTGGCTGGCAAAGTTTCAACTGCCAATGAAATTTAAAAGGTAAGTATTAATAGGTAAAAAGGACATCCACACGGAAATTACCAATGATAGGCTCACCATAGCAACAGCACCAGTGGTACGACAAAACCTCCGCAGTTCAAACTTTGAACTGATCTTTAAGACCATAAGCCTGTTGACAAGATTTTCAGTATTTAGCATACATGTCCTATCTAAGTCAAATATCATTGAGCCATTTAATAAAAATATGAAAAAGAAACAATCTCTTAAAATTTGATGCATGGTAATTCAATTCTGTAACCTCTAACTCCCGCATTTAAGTGGCAGATATAAGCAAGCATATTAGTTGTAAATTGTTTATTTAGGGTTGTCGACACAGCTGTGGGTTTACCACATTCAAGTTGTGCAAACAAACACATCCTTGGACTCATGCATAGGTTCCTAGAGGTTCAAAAGTGATTCCTCTAATCAAACAGTATGATAGGTGTAACCGCCCCCCCCCCCCCCCCCCCCCCGCGCGCGCGCGCGCTATGAATAATGGAAAATGTTGGCTTGCCAATACCTTTAGTATGCATCCTTGATCATTCAACATTTTCAAAATAATAACAGTAATTATCAGTCAGGGGCAATTAGTTTACTTGTAACGCTCACAAAAATGTAAAGCCATCTCCCCTACTGTTGCTCCGCTAACAATAATCTTGGCACCGGAATCAGCAACTGCTTCGATGAGCTCCTCAACTTTTGCCTATTATGTTTTTGCGTAATTTTCAAGATGCAAGGTACTCATCCAATGTATCATTTAACAAGAGAGCACAAAATTGGATTCTTGTCATGGAAAAGGTCATTCAGGACTTGAGAGAAGGTCAACATACATAGAAAAAATAAAAAACCCCATAAAAAAGCAATTTTGAGTTAACCATGCCATAAGCAAACCAATTGCGAAGTGATTTCAAGGACTAACAGTAGAAAACCAAACTCATTAAGTCATAATAACTTTTAATTAATCTGGGCAGCCAACAAGATATTCATGCAGAGAGTTTCTTTAGCAACTGGACTGTACTTGAACCAGGGTAGTATTGTTACATCATAGTACATCAAACATGTAAACAATGGACTCAAGCCCTCATAAAAAATTCTTGTAGCTTCCTTTAGGATGTCTCTTAAATGTTTCAACAACGGTAGTTCCGATTCAACAATTTTTTCATTTAGTAACTAAAAGTGGGGGATTAGAACCTGCTCTGCACTATGGATGAGTACGGTTCCCTTTGTTTCAGTTGCAGATGTATCGACGCCACTAGCGAATACAGCAACCTACACGAGCAAGATTGCATATCATAATGTATAACAAAAACCAAATTTAAAGAAGATATTTCCATGTCTACCAATTTCAAAAGAGTGGCAAAATAAAAATCAGATGTTTTAGACAGGTATAACAGAAGTAACATAGTCGGGTTTTTTTTTTCTCAGCTGGTAAGTGGACAATAAAATGATTGAAAAGTACAATAGTATTCAAAACCAGTTGATTATACATTTATAAGTAACAAATGCTACAAGTAAAGACCTTAGCCTTTTCCATTCTCTTTATGCTCCCAACAGCATCACTTTTCAAGACCATACCATCAACAATTGTACTGTTGTGCAGACCACCACCAACAAGCTTTGCAATACGAACATTATCCACATTAAAGTTAGCCGGATTCTTTGGGCAAACCTGTATGCATGCCTAAACAAGAAAAGTATTCAACCCACATTCAGCTTCAAAATTCTAACAACTATGAAAATAGAAACCATTAAATAGATTGACATTACTTACATCTGCAATAAGGGGGCACAAAATGTCTTCTTGACCGAATTGCTTACTAGTCGCTGCGGCTTTCATCCGGGTTACAACTTGTTCCTTATTACGCACATCCATTGTCTCTGAACCTGCCTCTACCAACTCCTCTAATATTTCAATGGTCTGTCATACAACCCATGTAAAACAGTAACATTATCAGATTTCATTCACTAACGATGCCCCATGCAGTAAAGGGTTTTCTTTGTGCCACCTAATCTATTAAAATCTGTCAATTTACTTTAAAAAAAGTCATCGCAAAAATTAAACTTCTAAGTTAAAACAAACACCCTTCAATCTATTAAATGGCGACAAATGTTAAGTAAATAAGCAAAGGGGATCTCTTCAATCAATTTAAAAGTTTGAATTTATCAAGTAACACACCATTCTCGCAAAATTCATACTTAAATTAAGTGTGAAGTAACTTACGAAGTTGATTCCTTTGGTGTACCCACTAATAATCTCACTAGGATGCAATTAGGTCTTCTTCTTCACTTAGTTAATCTCATTGAATCGAACAATTAGGTCTTCTTCTTCACTTAGTTGATCGAACAGAAAAAAAACTGAATCGCAGAGAAGAGGAAGAAGAAGTAAAAAAAAAAAAAAAGGAAAAGAAGAATCTGAACGGGGTTTTGATCATACCTGATTGATTGCTTGGATCTGGAATCTGGGTTTCTTGCCGAACCCATAGTTTTGATTCCCTCTTAGGTATTCTTCTTCGCAAACCCTTCCAGTTCTTTTTATTCCCTTCGATTTCTTCTTTTTCGCAAACACGTTGATTTCTTCTTTGCAAACCTTTTGATCGACTGAAGTGGTATGTCGATAGAAGGTCTGGGGAGTGTGAGAGGTATGTTGATCGATCAATTGGAGTGTAGAGGGCTATCAATCAACTGGTGAAGGTGAAAGATGGGAAGATGGGTTCGATTGACTCTGTCGATCGACTGGTGCTGAGGGTTGGAGGGTATTGGGATGATTTGAGTCTCACTTCTTTGATGGTTTTACTCTCATCAACTCCAACACTCTGATTTGAAGCGCCAATTTTTTCGCAAGACCGCGAAACTATTTTCCCAATGGCGCCAAAGGAAACACAGGTGCATTTTCTTTTTTTAGCCACGGTTTTAGGCTCTAGCCACGGTTTTGGGCCGTGGCAAATAAACTAACGATTTTGAGCCATGGACATCTCCGTGTAGCTAATCAAGCCTTTTGGTGTAGTGACGATTTTAGGCTCTAGCCATGGTTTTGGACCGTGGCAAATAAACTAACGGTTTTGAGCCGTGGCCATCTCCGTGTAGCTAATCAAGCCTTTTGGTGTAGTGCCTATTAGTCTTTGCAATGTCATTTACAAAATTTTCAGTAAAATTTTGTGCAATAGGCTAGCCATATTGCTTCCAGGAATGATAGGCCAAGAACAATGAGCTTTTGTCAGGGGAAGATCCCTTGTGAAAAACATTGGTTTGGCTCAGGAAATGGTGCGGGACATTCATAAGAAGGTTACAGGAGGTAATGTTGTTTTCAAAATTGATATGGAGAAGACATATGACAGGTTGGAGTGGTCTTTCCTTTTATCTGTACTTAAAAGATTTGGGTTCTCGACTAGAGTCTGTCATCTGATTTCCAATTGCATTGCTCATTGTCGGTTCTCGGTGTTGTTGCAAGGAGTCTATAATGGGTATTTTCAGTCATCCAGAGGGTTGAGACAGGGGGACCCTCTATTTCCGCTGTTATTTGTTATAGCCTCAGAGGTACTTAGTCGAGGATTATTGGATGCTTTTGCAAAAGGTGACATTTGCTCAGGTCAAAAAATTAATGCAGCTAAAAGTTCCTTCATGGTAGAGGAAAATGCAGCAGTGGAGCGTGTGGTGGGTATTAAGTCCTATACAGGTTTTCAATATACAGGATCCCCGTTGAAGTATTTGGGAGTGCCTAATTATCAGGGAAGAAGTAAGATTATTTATTTTGATGAGCTGGTTAATAAAATACAAAGACAGATCAGTGGGTGGAAGGCAAAGCTTTTATCTCCGAGTGGGAGATTGATTTTGATTAAGCATGTCTTGAGTTCTATTCCAGTCTATACTTTAAGTGCCATATGTGTTCCTAATCAAGTGATTTCTAGAATTCACAAGCTACTAGCGGATTTTTTTTCGGGCGATTATGAAGGCAAATCAAAAAAGAAATGGATCTCGTGAGAAAAAATATGTTTCCCTAAGGCAGAAGGAGGTTTGGGAGTTAGGAACCTTGGTACTGTCAGTATGGCTTTTCGTATGAAAGCGCTTTGAAATGTGATAAATTCTTATTCTTTGTGGGCAAATTATATGAGATGTAAATACTGAGAAATATGCTATTTAACTAAATTTGTTCGTCCTTTTTGCCTTCTAGAATTTCAATTTTTGTTTGGAAGCTCCTTTTAAGAGGCGTTCCAGTTGACGGGGAACTTCACAGATGTGGGGTCAGTCTTGCGTCGAGATGTTGTTGTTGTGATTCTCCTAGTGTTGAAACTCTTAATCATTTATTCCTTGAAGGTGGGCTAGCTAGAGGAGTATGGAGTCATTTTGAAGCCATTTTTGATATACATATTAGGAGGCCGGGGGAAATTACCACGATCTTGAGAGTTTGGTTTGGGAAATCCAACAAGAAATCTCAAGTCGGTTTGCTTTATTTCTTAACACTGATGTTTATCATTTGGGAAATTTGGAAACAGCGATGTCGAAGGGTTTTTGATAATGGCAAGCCAAATGTGGTAATAGTTATTCTACTTGTCAGGAGGAGCATTCTTTTGGCGAACTCCTTATTTATTCCTAAGCGGGTGAGTGAAAACAAGACCCCACTTGTAGCCCTTGGTTTGCCTATTTCTGCTGTTATCACGAGGGGCAACAGAGTGGTGTATTGGAATGCTCCCCTGGAGGGTTCGGTGTTACTTAATGTGGATGGGTCGTCGAGGAAAAATAAGGCGACAACTGATATTATTGTCAGGAATAGTTTGGGAGAGTGTCTGGTGGCAAAACAAGTTTTTCTTGGTGGAGGCTCTAATAATGTTGCAGAGGTTTCGAGCAGTTTTGGTAGGGCTACAGTTGTGTAACAGTTTGGAATTTGCTAAAGTGTGCATTCAAACGGATTCTAAAATTGTTTGCAATTGGTTTTATGAGGACTTTAAAATTCCTTGGCATATGGAAAATGATTGGAGGAAAATTAGGAGATTGGTTTCTCAAATGGAAGTTAGTTGTGCTCACATTTACAGGGAGGCAAATGCGGTAGCAGACGCTTTGGCGAATAGAGCTCAGGAGGAGGGTATTAGTCGTGTTTTCTATGCGGCGAATCTCCCACACAGGATTGCCGGTCTAATTGGTTTGGACAAGGCTCATACAACGTATATTCACATTCCTAAATGAGAGGTGCTATTACATGTTTATGGTTGATTTAGGCTCTTTGTCTTGTTGGTTGAAGCAATTTGATAGGACTGTTGAAAATCTGAACCTGTCTCTTATATAGGTATTTTTTCTAGTTTGTTTTTTGCTTGGTTTTTTAATACGGGTAAAGTCGTAATGTACTCCCGTTTAGTTTGTAAATCAATTTATTTGATAAGTAATAAAGGTCTGGCATCCCATAATAGCCCCTCCCCACCGGAGGTTTAATTTAAAAAAACTTACAATCTATCGAGAACAATTGTAGTGGGAAATTTGTTTAATAAGCTTTGCCATTTCCAATACACAAATAAGGTTATTGCCAACTACATCCCACAGACTTGACAAGTTCATGTATTTTTCAACTAGAGAAAAAGTTGTAATCAAAATTTGGCAACTTATTCTCGTTAAAGTTGAAATCCTTTTAATGCCACAAAGTTAGCAACTCTGCCGCATTCATGCTATGCAATCCATTTAGTGATCAACTAGCACAGTCAACCAAAGAAAAGTTCCAGCCCTAGGCAATAAGTTACGACGGGCCTTGCAAAAAAAAATGAAAAAAAACGAAAAAGTTTTAAAAAATGGAGAGTAAAATAGTATTAGAGGGATCATGGGCTTGGTTTCCAATCCAAAAGACTAAACTCGTTAGAAGATGATCCAAAATTTGTTTTCGTGGAGCCTTATTATTGTAGAAATGATGTAGGATTTATTTTTTC